>PNEQ01083842.1:0-25676 GCA_003012365.1 Medauroidea extradentata | reverse complement strand
TGACCACGACTGCTAGTGTAGTGCAAAATGTCTATGCACTGCATCAGTTTACAACAGCACACACGTTTTACGCCCGACCATCTACAGACGTCACACCACCTAGAGTCACGTCAACAATTACCCCCAACACTTTTTCAAGACTTACCAACTTTTGAAGGGACAGAAACTGAAAACCCACAAGAATTTGTCGACACCTGTATAGCAAGACTAGGTCGTTACGGCGTGCCGCCGGAAGAGTGGACCCAGTGTGTTACTAAATGCCTTAAGGGGCGTGCCTACTCTTGGTGGAAATCACTCGGGAGGTACGAGATGCCATGGGCAGAATTCTCCGAAGTTTTCCACAGTCATTTCATTGAACAGTACAATTCATTAACCACCCAGAGCAGCCTCATATTAGAACATCAGAAGGCCGGTGAATCTCTTACTGCATTTTTGAAACGAAAAATTGACAACATCAGACGCATACATCCACACCTAACGGAGCAACAGGTGTTATGCAACGCAGCTGAAATCACCAGACCAGAATTTTGTCCTGGATTGATAGCAGCAATTTCCGGAGAAACAGCACAATTTCTCAACACTGCAGCCCTACTTGATCGAAGCACGCAAAGACGTCCCGTAAACAACAATGAGCCGGAACTGCACTGCGCAACGTGCCGGGAGACAGAAGTTGCATCAGAGCTTATGTCAGAACGAGTTCATAGGCCATCACAATCACCACAACACCGCCAACAACCACAACCTAGAACACAGAATAATCTACGTGACTACCATGCCAACAACAATAGCGACAGAACACAACCCCCACAGGAACCTTTTCCATGCCAGATGTGTCCTGACAACCAGATGCATTGGTATAATGAATGTCCAAGCCGCCAGAGAAGACAGGAGAGTGTCCATACCACACGACCACAGAGTTCGGGAAACGAGCAGTAGGGGTGGGGATGCCAGACGCTTCTTGCGGCCCCTGTACCCAGAACACCTCTGAAATGACACAACAACAACAACAATGTTTGTATGATTTAGGAATCTCATCTAAACAAAAATTATGTGTTCCAGTTCTTGTGAATCAACATCAGTGCAATGCCCTCATTGATACAGCTGCCACCGATAATTGCATTCATTCATGTTTTGTACCAAAAAGTGAAATTCAGTGTGACGAACAAGTCATTTCATTAGCAGTAACATCATGCCTTGTAACATCACGGGAGTCAACAACCCTCACTGTGCGCATTCGAGATTTTAAAACAGTTACTAATGCCTTAGTTGTTGACGATCTCAACGAAGACTTTATTTTAGGTATTCCATGGCTTACAGAACAAAATGCAGTGATAGAACCTAAAAACAAGCGTATTCACGTAGGTGTTAAGGAGCGCCGCACTGTGTATCACCTTGGCAACCTTATAAAATCTAGTTTACCACATGTGGAGTTAAGTCAGTTTTCCCATGAAATTCCGCCTGAACACCAGAAAGATTTTCAGAACATGTTAGATGAGAGGCGCGACGTGTTCGACACACCACAAGTGCTCCGCAGAACCACCATAGCTGAACAAAGAATAGAACTCACTACAGACAAGCCGATCTACGTTCCGACACTGAATTATTTACCTCACCAGGTACAAATCATATGTAAACAAATAAATGAAATGCTAGAAGCCGGAGTCATTGAGCCGTCAAACAGTAATTTTAATGCACCTATCACATTAGCGCCAAAGAAAGATGGCAGTTGGCGTTTTTGCGCAGATTTTCGACAGCTGAACCAATTTACACAGCCAATGGCCCCACCAGCGATCAGTGTCAGAAGTGCCCTGGCTTGGTTGGAAAGAGCGAAAATCAAATCAACATTAGACCTGCGAAGTGGGTACTGGCAGGTGCCAGTAGCCCTTGCCGATCGCCATAAGACAGCTTTCACCGACCCAGACGGCCGCCGTTTTCACTTCTGTGCGATGCCCTTTGGGTTAAGGTGTGCACCTGCCACATTCAGACTTATAATGGCGCAAGTGTTGGACGGTTGTTCTGGGTATGCCTTGGCATATCTAGATGACGTTATCATTTGGTCAGCTACATGGGAAGACCACCTTACCCATCTTTCAACAGTTCTGGAGAGACTCGCAATAAACGGCCTCACATGTGCAATAAACAAATGTCACCTTGGTAAGTCCGTTCTGGAATACCTAGGCCCCGTTGTTACCGAGAGCGGGATACACCCTACAAAGGAACATCTGCAGCTCATTGAAAACTGTAAGCCACCCTGTACAAGCAAACAACTAAAAAAATTATTTGGATTACTCAACTGGCTGCGCGACTTCATACCAGAATTCGCCATCATCACAGCACCAATGACAGATTTACTCTCAACGAAGCGACGCTATGAGTGGACACCTGAAGTCGACAATGCTCTCCGAGAAGTGAAACGCCACTTCCGGCAGTGCCCGACACTCGCCATTTATGAACCAACTCAACACCTATACCTACAAACTGATGCCAGCCAGGAAGGGATGGAAGCTGTTCTTTTCCAGTATGGTCACAACAATGAGAAGAGTGTCATTGACTACTCTAGTGCAAAGTTTGGTACAACAGAACAAAAATATGATGTCAATGAGCACGAGTGCTTAGATGTAGTGTGGGCTATCCGAAAATACCAACCGTTCATTTACACTCCGCACAGATAATAGGTGACTTGTGTGGCTACATTCTGTAAAGGACACGTGTAGCAAGTTAATTCGTTGGGCAACATTTCTCCAACCATTTCAGTTTAACATAGAACATGTGCCTGGTAAAGACAACCAACTAGTGGACACACTTTCCCGGGTTGCCGACAGTCAGGAAGTTGTGCAAGACACATACGAGTTGGACGACATGCTACCCTTAGGATTTTCCCAGCAACCACCTATTGCTTCAGTGTGTGCAATTGATACCAACCGGGGTCTGGACTCCCTTCTGACAATACAACAAACTGTCCTAGCTGCGCAACAAACATGCGCGAAGTCACAAAAAATACGCCAACAATGTGAACAAGGCTATGTAGACAACTGGCACGTCTGTGAAGGTCGAGTAGAGACAAGAGCTGAGAAACCGAATTTCGAGTGGAAAATGTACTTACCTAATGCTGCGAGAGAAACTGAGTTGCGTTATGTTCACAAAATTATCATTTCCGGACACCCCAGTGCGCAACAAACACTGCTAAATTTAAAACAACATTGTTTTTGGCCAGGGGTTAGCCGACAAGTAAGACAATACGAACGCGAATGTGACTTGTGCAACCACTTTAAGTCCAGCAGAACAGACGGTGAACAACAACAGCAAGCACGAGTACCTAAGGAGCAGTTTCAAACTATCGCCATTGATATCATGGACCCATATCCACAATCTAAGTGTGCTAAAAAGTTCATTTTTGTGGTTACCAATCTTTATTCTCGCTGGACTGAAGCTTACCCAGTTAGTAATACACATGTCAAAACGCTTGCGAAAGTATTAGAAAAACAGTTTTTTCCGCAGTGGGGTTACCCACAATACATACTGTCGGACAACAGGCCGCAATTTACAGGGCACAAGTGGCAAGAAGCGTGCACAAAGTGGTGTGTGACGTCACTTACGACCGCCGTTTATCATCCCCGTGCAAATCCCACAGAGCGCAGAAATCAAAATATCAAGACCCAACTGCGCCTTCGTGTGGGTGAGAAGCATAACAGCTGGCCTGAACATCTTCCCGCAGCCCTCTATGCGCTACGACGCCGTGTAAATACTGCAACTAGCAGGACACCAGCTTCTGTGGCACTGGGTCGAAATCTGACTGCTCCAGGCGAGTTCCGCTGAGCACCGTTCGATACCAGAATGGCTGACAACACAGATAGAGAAGCGCACTGCGTGCAGGAGGCAGAGGAGATACACGGTAGACAGCTTCCCTACTCACAACACATCACACCTACTACCACACGCCCGCCCATGCCACTCCCACCGGGACAGATGGGATACATCCGAGCACATCACTTGTCATCTGGCAAGAAAAATTTCTGTGCAGGATTCGCAGCCAAATGGATGGGACGTTACAAAATCTTAGAAAGGCTAGGTAAATCAACCTACCTGGTGCGCGTAGGAGATCGAAGCCGTATCTGTGTACACAGAAACAGTATACAAGTAGTGAAAGGAGACAGCATCGAGAAGCCGTCAGAAACAGAGACAGTTACACAGGAAATGTCACCTCGTAACACCGGACCCAGAAAAACCAGTGTGTCAGAAAACAAAAATATGCAGCACCCACCAGCTGCCACTATGCCTGCTTGCGTCTCGACGCCTAGCGTCGCGCCGCCACACGATGACGTCGCTCTAACCAACTCCTGCCCAATAGCCCAACAGAGGATGCAGATAGCGACGTCGAACCCCCTGACCGCCCAACGGAGTGATACTGCCAACCTCAGCGTCTCAATAGCATCAGAGATGGAACTACAGCGAACACCGCGCCCAGGCGAACGGATAATTACGGCGGAATAGCAGAAGAGAGAAGCGCAAGTGATTTGGAGGGGGGGTCTACACAAGACTGGCTGTCCCCTTCCCACCCTACGCTGCGCCCCTCGCGCCATGCATCATTCACTTCACAAAGCGACCTCTCCAGCAGCGAAGTAAACAACACCATAGGAGAGTGGACCACGTCTCCGAGACGTTCCCAGCGGATGCGCCGTCCCCCACGCCGATTTAACCCTGCGGAGGCAGACGCCACACGCCCCCCAGTGCAGCCCAGGTGGTGGCACAAACCGCACATTCCCACCCACCAGTAGCAGTGTGATGGAACCCCTCACCACATTCCCATATGTGTGTGATCTCGCATGCTGCTAGTGCCGGCCGACAGAGGGCATGGTGACAGACGGCCTCAATAGGAGGAGGGCATTTGACGTGCGCTACCGCACACACCTACCTCAGACCATCTGTCACACCGCCCCTCGCACCAGCTGTACCTCGTCTTCATTCTAAGAGTTTTCTCGAGTGTCCCTAGAGATACGGCCTAGTGGTGCTATTGCTAGACCCAGTGTTACTCAGCCCTACACCCTGGTGAATGCAGTATGTCCGAATGAGTATAACCCATTTGAGTACACAACTGCTCCAAGATCATTACAGTGAAGAGAGTGAAACGTGCCCAACTTCACTCAATGATCAGTGGTTCATTACACTTAATGTTTATTGAGGGGAACAGGTAGTTAATTTGTGTCTTGTTTATAATCGTAATTTCAGGTATTTGTATTCTTTTCTCAGTATCTCATTCTACCAACCACCTATCACAATTAACATGGACTTACCCGGCGTAGGGTCCGCCGTGGCATTTTAAGTCAAAGTAATGTCTGATTCAATTTGAAATTAGCATGTATGGATTTTATTGTGTTCGTTTGTTTTCATGTATATGTATGCAAATTATTTGTTTGTTTTTTTTTTCTCCATACAGTATGACATTTAAATTCCTAGGAATGCAAAGCACATATCCAGAACTTTCTTATTGTAATTTTAATGGATCCAGAACATTTTATATACCACAAGACATTGAGAAGTTGATGTGAAAATTGAATAATTTTGTACATGTTTATTGGCTATGTAGTTCCAGTGTACAGTTTTTACGCATAAGCGGGTAGCTCCGCGGTCTTTTTTTACTACTGTTGGAGGGAAGCTCCGCCATGTTTGTAGTTCAGTTGGAATCGAGACGCATCGGGAGGCAGTGACATGTGTCACCCCGGGCCTACAATTTTGTACACATTACCATCTGTACCGTAATTCATGGAGAATAAATCTACAGTGTCATCATTACGTGTGTCAAGTGTTTCATCTCGTCACAGTCACAGTATACCGGGAACGGGAACCCATGAACCCGCAGCTATCTCTCAACATCCTGACGACATAACAGTGAGTACCATTGAATCAGTATGTTTTACAACCTGTCCGCACAGTTACCTATCTACGTATATATTCAGTTACGTTAACGGCGTCCGAGGTGGCCTACAACCTCGGCATCGTGTAGGATAACCAGTCGACGAGGAAGCAGGGGCCGAGCATTTTAACCACTGTCAACCCCTGGGCTCTCGACCACGCCTTGGGAGTCTAGAGTCTCTGCTCGAGTGTTGTTCCTCGTAATTGAGCAACTGGCGCCCTTTTCAACATCATTATCATCATCACAAACAACTCCCCATCCCCCTTGCCGACGTCAATATTAATGCATCTAACACGACTTACGACTGTAATATATATAATTTTTCGTTATTTTTTTATAACGATGCCTAATATCGTGTGTATTTATGTTTGTCAAGCTGTATATAACATATTTAGCAATTATCTTAAAATGCGAAGCAAGGAATAGCACAACTACTTAAAATTATTTAAACTTTGTTAACTGCAAATGACGAATATTTCAATAACTACAAACACATATTAAGGACCGAATTTATAAACAATCTTCAGCGGTCAGCCAGCAAGCCACCAGTAGTCATCTAGCCAATAGCTTTAGCTTTCCTGCTGTCATCCACCCTTTCTTCACTATAGTCGTCTGCCAACAGTTCGCTTGCCGGATGGGAGAGGGATCGTTCTCCATCTTTAAATATGACAAAGTTGCTGAATTGTTTGTGTTAAAAATACCTACTTTCTATACTTTGACTTCATTTCCGAAAACACCTTGCGTATGTCGTTTTTAATTGTTTTAGTTGCTTATTTTGAATTTATTATTTCTGTAGAAGTAAGGTTTTAATTCAATTTGTTTCGAAATGCAAACTTCTAGATAGCAAATTCTAAGCTATGTTGTTGACAGGTAAGTTAGAGCTCAAATTAAGCAAGAAAGAAGAAAGTTATATTAGTATCCAATAAACTCTCGGTGCTTCACGTAATTACGAAATGTAGCTCAACAGATTCTTAATTTGTATTCATAAATACATTTTACGGAAAACTGAATTTTTGTATTTAGTACATGATTAGAAATTAAGCAATTTCGTTAGTTATAGATGACAGAATAAATGCAAAATCTCTTATTGCGAGGTGCGATGGATCACGAACTTGCCATTTATAACCTTGATGCAGGATGACAAGGAAAGCTGAGACATCAATACGAATTCACGAAGTTTGATTCTAAGTGGATCAGTCGCCGTCTTCAGTTAAGAAGTAGTTTTTCCTCAGTGTGCATGTGTGTGAAATTGTGATTACCTAAAAGCACCACTGTTAGTTTTAAAAAAAATTATACTATTTTCAGCACATCGTACCAAATTTGGAACGTAAAAAAAATATGCAATGTACTAGTGGAAGGTACGAAAAATCCATTACCACGTTAAAAACCAGTTTTATGTGGCTAAATTGCTTTTGCTATTATTTTTAACCAGAATGATAAATATTGAGATGAATAGTTCAATAAATGACAACTATTTCGACGCGTGCTTAACATCCCACGAGTGCATCGCGACCGTTCGTCAACTCACACCTGCGACACGGGCAGTATTCACAATGGTCGCGGCATTCGGAAGGCACCCTGCATGCGCCCGATGCTGACAGGACTGACTGAGTGTCCAAGTTAATGTGGCCACGTGGTCAGCAAGTCAACACAAAAGAAAGTGCCAATATATAAAGCAAATTAACCAAGTAACATCACCGCAACACAAGCCAACACCAGCTAAACAAGGGACATTGGTCATTACAAGCATTATGCCGTCATTGATCACGATCTGCGCAAATGCTGGAACAAATGTCGCCTGAAACAGACAGTGCGGGAGTTGCTAAGTCAAAGTAGTAGTGGCGAGGCAGTCGTCGTATTTTTAGAGGATTATTGAGCATCCACAACCCACGTAGCATGCGACAGTTGGCCAACAGTTGGTAAATAGTTGGCACAAGCGGTTGATGAGTGGCAAAGGAATTCCGCAAGCGGCTAGCTTGTGGGACACATGCGGAATGCCAAATGTGGCAAAATGATTTTTGGCTAGCCTATGGGCCGTCTGTTGCCAGCCAACTATTGGGGTTGTACAAACGGCAAGCTTGTGGGCTATTCATGGCATCCCAACTGTTGGGTACATGTAAGTGGCACCCTTATGGGCCATTTGTCGCATGCCAACAGTCAGAGACTACTGGGATTATATAAGCTGCAAGCTTGTGGGCCATTCGTGGCATGTCAACTGTTATTAACTGCTGGTATTGAAACCGCATTCTTTTGAGCAATTCGTGGCATGCCAACAGTAAGATACTACTGAAGTCACTTAAGCAGCAAGCTTGTGGGACATTCATGACATCCCAACTGTAACTAACTGCTGGTAACATTTAAGCGGCACCCTTATGGGCCATTTGTGGTGTGCCAACAGTCAGAGACTGCTGGGATTACATAAGCTGGAAGCTTGTGGGCCATTCGTGGCATGTCAACTGTTATTAACTGCTGGGATTACATAAGCTGCGAGCTTGTGGGCCATTCGTGGCATTTCAACTGTTATTAATTGCTGGTATGGAAACTGCATGCTTATGGGCCATTTGTGGCATGCCAACAGTTTGAGATAGCTTGTGTTACATTAGCAGCAAGTATGTGGGCCATTTGTGGCTACCCTGCTGTTACTAACTGCTATGAACGACCGATTTGTGGCATCCCAACAACAAATATTATGTCACTGCAACTATTACTGCTGAAGACATGTGGTGCAATTTGTGTTACTTTTATAATATATTATTGCTTTAAGTATTTGTGTATTATATGAAGTGGGCAGAAAATCGTGAAGCCATACAACCGTGTAATTTTACAGAAAATTTCTGTTTATGTACGGAACCTATCATCACAAAGTGCAAGTAAATAAACTGTGCTTTAAACATTGCAAGATTACACATTTCTTTAAGATAAAAATATATATGCGTAGCCATACACAGCCATGCAAACGTTTATTTCAATTTATTATTAAATTGAGAGATGTTTTATACTAACAGGAACTGGTTTTTTATCATGTTTGCTACTCTGAACGCAGCAATGTTTTACTGTTTGCATTCTGAAAATGACTACGAATAACTAAATTTAAATTTGTTAGGTGTAATTGTACCTGTAGAAGAATAAGTGCATTCTGTTTTAGAAGAGGGTAACGAATGGTAAGTGACGTATATTTACTAAAAATTGTATTCTACATTATAATTACTAACCGCGTGGTGTTAAGGTAAGTCCGTTGCATTTTTACTCGATCTTTGTGTTTGTTTCCGTGAGAGAGGTGTGATCTGTAATGCAGTAGAATCAATGGTGGTTGAATTAATGTTTATTATACAGGTGTGTGCTATACCTAAAGCCAAGTAGGCTACGTATGGTTATCTTTCTTGATCAAGAAGGTGTACATCAGTAGCCTGATGCTGGATTACAAGCAGCTTGCCAGCAAATAGCCCACAGTTGGTAGACGAGCGGCACATCAGCGGGCCATGAGCAGCCTGTTGCTGGGTTACAAGCAGCTTGCCAGCAGTTAGCCAACCATTGGTAGACGAGGGGCACATCAACTGGCCATAAGTGGCCTGATGCTGGATTACAAGCAGCTTGCCAGCAGTTAGCCAACCATTGGTAGACGAGCGGCACATCAGCTGGCCATAAGTGGCCTGATGCTGGATAGCAAGCAGCTTGCCAGCAGTTAGCCAACAGTTGGTAGACGAGCGGCACATCAGTGGGCCATGGGCTGCCTAATACTGGATTACAAGCAGCTTGCCAGCAGTTAGCCAACCATTGGTAGACGAGCGGCACATCAGCTGGCCATAAGTGGCCTGATGCTGGGTTTCAAGCAGCTTGCCAGCAGTTAGCCAACAGTTGGTAGATGCGCGGCACATCAGCGGGCCATGGGCAGCCTGTTTCTGGATTACAAGCAGCTTGCTAGCAGTTAGCCAACCATTGGTAGACGAGCGGCATATCAGCAGGCCATAAGTGGCCTGATGCTGGATTACAAGCAGCTTGCCAGCAATTAGCCAACCGTTGGTAGACAAGTGGCCCACAAGTGGCATGTTGGCGGCTTACAGTCTTTATGCTGTCACTTAACCGCTGATGGCCAACTTACGGTTGTACGAAAGCAGAAAGCCTGTGGGCCGCTTCTGCAGCTTGTGGCCCACTGATGGTGTCGGGAGCATAACGGAAGTAACCCGCTCGTGGCACACGAGTGGATGCCGCTTATGGCATGCTTGTGGCACTGTTGGCTGTACGCAATCGTGCCGCCTATGGGCCATTTGTGTTTTGCTACGTGAGAAGTAAGGCAAACGAATTTATTTGGTAAAGTGCTTCGAAATTGTTTAATGACGCTGGACCTCTGAGAGTGTCCCAGACAGACAACCTGACAACCACAAAGACTGTGCAACCCGTCAACAACTTTTTATATTTAAAATGAGAATAGTGATTACTTTACTATATCAAAGTGTTTTATGTGTGTTATTATAATAAGCATTGCCAGCTCGGACTTAGGGAGACAACTTAACAAGCCAACCAGAGTGGAAGGCCCAATTAAATTAACTTCTCTAAGTATGTTTATTTACACCATTTCACCAAATCCAATTATGTTAAGATCTCTAAGGGCTCACATGTGTCAAATGTAATATTTAGAGTCTTTGTATGTACTCAGTTTCAACACAACATGCTTAAAGCGGCCACGTGCATAATTTTGGCAGGCGGTCTCAGCTACTAACGCGAGCAGGTGCCATTGCTCCTCAGTCTTGTATCAGGCGTGTATGGGGTAGGCCACCTGATTCGCAGCTCCTGGACCATCACTATATCTTGTCGTATCATGTAGCTGTAATTTCTTCTCGTTTTTCAGGAACCTTTTAATGTAACGCTAATTTAATCGTTAGGAGTAGAGCCACCTTTATCCCTGCAAGCTTTTGCGCCCAGGGGTTTATTTGTACAACATAACTTCACCATCGGGTAACTAGTGTTCGCGTGTACCGTGTTAGCCACCCACCAGCTATAGACTTGGGAACTGCTTAAGGCACGTTCGTGCAATATACCCCAGCAGCACAAATGGTTGGGCCAATGTTGGCTTGTTTAAAATGGTAACGGTTTGTAAACAGTAATTTTGGCACACTTGCCTACTGTTGTCCAACTACTCAATCGCCAACAAAGGGCCAACCGTTCACAGACTATATTTACTAAAAAATTTTCCGTGTGGCCCAACCAAATTTACCGGCACTGCCAACCATAAACCAACTTGTTTTCGTGTGTCGAAAAGGGGGGGGGGGTAGAAGCATATTTGTGCACGGGAATAATATTCAAGGATACCATGGGTAGATGGATTTTTTCAGGGATATATGTTTCTTCAAGTTTTTTTTCCATACTGGTTCTGCTCAATTTTCTTCCTGTTTCACCCTCAACTTCTCACAAACTCTCATAACCAGGGCTGCACGATCACCTTAAAGTTCCTGACAATTATATGTCATGATGCTAGATGTTGCACATGAAATCATCACCAGCCATTCTGGTAAAAGCTTTTATGAAAAGCTTATTGCTGATTAATTGCTGCTGACTTTCGGCATGATACACGGCTTCATGATGTATACACATACTTTACCCTTTCAATACGGACCTTCCCATAAGCTCAACATCACACATAAAAAGAAATTAAATGCAAATTATGTCCATCTATTTTAATTTACAACTTATTTAGTACAGCATCAGCATTATAAATCAGTTAACATTGTGCTTATTACTCCTGAATCTTGCTTCCTGAGCTATTCAACTTAATTATTGAATCAAAAGTTATAATAACTCTTCTTACGTTTTCTGCAGTGTTGCTTGCAAGTAGGTATTAATTTTGGTGTTACATGTAATAAATTTTTTAAAAATTTGTTTAAAAATTGTATTTAAATTACTTACTTTAGCAAAGGATTGTCTGGTAATGAAAGTCAAGTATATCGGCTGCAAACACCATCATATTTACAGTTTTGAACAACGCCATGATGAGAAAGAGGAGAAAATTGTGAAAGTGGTAAATAAAACCAGCCAGGAGCCCAACTGCTCGCATTGCCAGCATTGTGTGGGCAAAAAAGGGGAGATTTTAGAAAATAATACCTATTCTTATTATCATAATTAAGGAGTACCAATCACCACCATTGAGGTAACTAAGTTTAAATTGAATTTGAAACTTATTGCCAAAAAAAAAATGAACATGATACTACAGTAGGTAATGCGTTGAATGTTTTCTCTGATGCAATACTATCATTTATTTAAAGAATTGATGTGTGGAATTAATAAGTGCAAATAATTAGGTTGTTCAAGATTATATTGCACATGTTGCAAATGGAGTACAAGACAAACAACTGCAATTTTACTGAACGTATAAAAATATATTATACACTCAATTCTTATTATATATGTTGGAGTAGGATGCCTGTGTTATAAAAACTTAAATAAAAGTTGAAACATTCCCATTTGGAATTCAGATGTATGACTTTAATATTATATTTACGTACACAATACACAAATACACAGTGGCTGTGTAATACAAAATTTTCCTTAAAATTAGTTTTTATAACAGCTTATTTTTAAACTGCAACAACATTTCAAAATTACAATAATAAATTGAAGTCAAAGTAATAACAAACACAACAAAATATGAAAGAATAAAACATACAACATTGTTAAATATTGCTTGAACTGCTAATTTTGTAAAGTTCAAAGCATACATAAATTCAGTAGAACCCATTTTTTACGAAGCTAGGAGTTCTTGGGAATTAGTTTTTGAGATATTTTTTTGTTAAATTGAAACTTTATTTGACCACCCCATTGGTAAAGTTAATTCTGGTATAGATAAAATTCATATTTGTAAAAACCAACCTAAATGTATGTACTATCATTTAAATTAATGTGTTGACGACAGCTGTCCCATAACAAATTTTCCCTCCATAATTTTACAATTTATCAACATTAATTCTAGCGAAAAATGTACAATGGTAAAGGATTATGAAATTGTGGTAACAAATTACACTAGTTCTCAGATATTATAAGTGTTATGTGCACATATCCTGTACATATACGGTTAAGAATAGTATTTTATATTCAAATTAACTCTAACCTCATTTTAGGTGTTCTGCATTGACTCATCATCAAACAAGTTTCCCAGGGTGGTAATCAATTACAGAAATTGCAGAACCAAATATCATGACATGGCAATGATGTATAACACAACAGGCAGTTTTTCCAAGATTAGATACTGTAATGTAAAATCTGGTGTGAAACATTTGGTGTTCTGCGGAAACACGTGTTACGACTAACACCCTCACTTTGCAAATTTTGAAACAACCTAAAATTTTTTGTGTGTTTATGTAAGTAACTTTCTGAAACAAAGAAACGCCGGGACACGACAACTGGTTAAAAAAAGGATTTGTTGAATAAACATTTTATACCTGTTCACACCTGTATTTAATCTTACAATGTCAAAAATTACTTTCTGAAGAGTTGACAAACACCATACAGGGAGCCACCCTAAAAATTATTGTTTCAAGATGCAGTGGCTTGGACTGTGTCTATGGGTGAATGAATGCATATGTGTATGGGCGACTTTTTTTTTATATGCATAACACAGAGTTCTGCCAAATTTATGCCTTTAAATTCGTATTTCCAGTTTCACGTTGCCCAGGAGTTTTGCATATATTTATTATATGTTTTAATTGTTATTAAAATATATGTTACTCCTACTAAGAATTTACTTTTTTTGTACGACAGGGGTTCTACTATATTAAAATAAAAAACATCCATACTACAATATGGTATACACAAAAAACCAGCACTGTCACTGAAGTGCGGTAAAAGAACACACTTGCAATGTAACTGTGAAGTGTATAACTTACCGTAATTTCTAAGATCACTAACCAAGTAAATCTTAAAAGTACCACTTTTTAAATTATACTTATTATAATCAGTTTTATTTGCAAAAAGACAGCACTGAATACTATACATTCCTGAAGCATGCCCCTTTTTAATTGCAATAATAAGTACTACTTCACCACTGAAAATAATGAAACAACCATCTAAAACATTTGTGCCTATCATATATTGATTATCATTTCCAAACATGACATACCTAATTAAACCATCAAATTTTTTTACAACAGATGACAGTCTCAATGTTGTTTTACAGCATGGCACATTTTCACCCAATCGCTTCACTACCTGTTGCAACAGGTTGTTTCGTGCACGAACCATGTTTTTTGTGTTTCTCATGACATTTTCGAAAGGAAAAGCAGAAAAGCTATCGAGTTTACCAAAACTGCACACATCATCCTGAAGGATAAATTCTTCTTGCAAAGTATTTGTTCCGTCGAACATACACCGCATAAACACGTCCGTACGCAACCGATAATACCACACGTTTTAGAACTATGGCTAGTATGCCATCTTGCCGGATACTCTCTTCGAGCCCACAAAAAAAAAAAACAAAGCTAAGTTCCGGGTAAGAGTCACACAAGAGACAGTCAATAAGGTTCAGTTCACAAATAACAACAACCTGAGTACAAGTTGACAGGTCCCAACATCCCGCCCACCAGAAATAGCTTATTTCTAACTCAGGTTTGGGGCAAAGGGGACAACTTGGCAACTGGTCTAGTTACCAGGCCTTGTCTTGTACGTATCTGAGCCACGCGAACTACGCCATCTTCACCTGGGAAGGTACGAACAACTCTGCCCAGTTTCCAACGAAGGGGAGGTAGGTTGGGATCCCGAATTAACACCATGTTATCTGGCTCGATGTTTGCTGTGTTTGTATGCCATTTAGCACACACTTGCAGCTGGTGCAAATAGTCAGTATGCCATCTACGCCAAAAACACTGATGAGCTTGTTGTAAAACCTGCCATCTAGACAAACGATTGAGAAGCACTGCTGTCAGGTTAGAAAGTGACTGGGTGTTAAGGCAGCAAGATCGCTTGGATCTGTGGACAATGGGGTCAGTGACCGTGAGTTCAGGACTGCTTCAATCTGTGTGAGCACAGTATAAAACTCTTCGTATGTCAATATCTGGCTGCCTATGACCTTGGCTAAATGGGTCTTGACTGACATAACCCCAGCCTCCCAAAGTCCACCAAAATGGGGTGCACCAGGGGGGTTGAAGTGCCAAGTTATTCCCTGGTCACACAATGCACTGGAAATTGCCGACCTGTTCGAAGAGTTTTCGACAAAAGATTTCAAGTCTCTCAGCTGATGATTGGCACCCATAAAGTTGGTCCCGCAATCGCTAAATAAATCAGTGCAGAGGCCGCAACGGGCCACAAACCTACGAAAGGCAGCAAGAAACGCCTCGGTGGACAAATCAGAAACCAGTTCAAGATGTATGGCCTTTGTCGTAAAACACACAAATAAACACAGGTATGCATGGGCTGTTCGTGGCCTTCTAACTCGAGCAATGGTGATGGTAAAGGGCCCAGCATAATCTACGCCGGTCTTGAGGAAGGATTTTGCCTGCGTGACACGTGCTGAAGGAAGGTTCCCCATCCTAGGAACTACTGGGCTAGGTCTGCAACAGAAGCAGATGACGCACCGGTGTAACTGTTGTCGAACTACATCCTTGACATTGATGATCCAAAATTCTTGTTGAAGAACAGACAGAAAATGTTGAGGACCAGGATGTAGCAAGTCCTTATGCAATTGCTCAATGATTAACTCTGTCAGACAGCATTTTTTTGGTAATAGGATAGGGTGTTTCTGACTGAATGGCAATTTTGAGGCATGAAGTCTGCCATCCACCCTGAGAACAACCTCTGTGTCGATAAAGTGGTTCAACCTCTGGAGAAGAGATGGGCATTCACCCTTGGCTACAGCTGCAAGTTCTCCTGCAAAATTCACTGCTTGAGTCTGTTTGACCAGCACAATAAGTGCAGCTTGAAGCTTACTCACTTCAAGTGTACCACTACAATGAGTCTTCTCTGGGTGAATAGCATTGATGAAACGCAAGCAGTATGATGTGCTGCATTTAATTTTGGTGAGGGAAGATAATATATCAAGCAGTGCGAGATCACCATCAATAACTTCTCCCACAAAGGACACCGGTAGCTGACTGTTGTTCCACTAGTAGATCAGCTTCTACAGCATGACGTTTGCACATAGTAGGCCACGTTGTCTCCTCTTCTTGCAACCACTGTGGTCCTGTCTACCCCAACGAATGATTGGCTAGTTAGATGGCATCAGCCCTCTCGAGGCACAATCAGCTGGATTCTCCTCCGAAGGTACATAACGCCACCAGTCAGGTGAAGTTTTGTTTGTATTTCACCCAAACGGTTGGCCACAAATGTCTTCCACCTATGGGAAGAAGAACTATACCAAGCAAAGGTGACTGTAGAATCTGACGAAGCCACCACCTTGTTTACGTTTAGTGAAGGAGCCAAAGTATCCAGTATGTAATGCAGCGTTCTTGACAGTAAAACTGCAGCACACAGCTCCAGACAAGACGTCACCCTATTTGTCGGTGCCACCTTGGATCGACCCATCAACAAATGTATCCGAACAGGTCCTTGCTGGGGTATCTCACGCATATTTTTACGACTGCTGCATATCCTAACTCAGAGCTGTCCGAGAAGCCATGAAGCTCTATCACCGAGTCCGGGGTTTTTACCAGGGGGCCTCGAGGAATGTTAATGTACACCAACTGGAACAATTCCTCCTTGAATTGAAACCATCGTCGCTTTAGCCTGTCGGGCAAATCTGAATCCCAGTCGACACCTTCTAACCACATCTCTTGAATCATTGCCTTTGCCAGTAACAGAAGTGGTGACAACCAACCCAAAGGGTCAAATATTTTGGCCACCTCGGACAGAATGTCCCTTTTAGTGTACTGGCTGCTTGTGAGGAGTACCTGGTACGAGAAAGTGTCCAATTTTGACTTCCAATGAATCCCTAATACCTTCAAACGAGCATGTTCATTGTCATCAAAGAAATGGGCCAGCGGGTGCTGGAGCTGAGAGGTGGGTAAACTCGCTAAGAACTCTTGACTATTACTAGCAAACTTACGAAGGTTAAATCCTCCCGACTTCAGTATGTCAACAAGTTCTTGCTGAAGTTTTAAAGCTTCCTGCAATGATGCTGCTCCTGTCACTATGTCGTCCACGTACGTATCGGAAACAAGAACTTGAGAAGCACGTGGAAACTTAGCATTCTCATCCTCTGCAAGCTGGTGAATCGTTCGAATCGCAAGAAAGGGGGCAGCAGAAACTCTGTAAGTTACTGTCTTCAACCGGTTCTCCTCAATGGGTCCTTCATCATCAATTCGCCCGAGAATCCTGTGGTAATCCTTTTGTTTCGGGTCGAGACGAACTTGTCTGTACATCTGCTGCACATCAGCTGTGAATGCAAACTCATGAAGTCTGAGGCGAAGAATGAGATCCCTGAGGTCACCTTGTAGCTTCTTCCCTGGTAATAAGGTATCATTCAGAGACAAGCCTGATGAGGTTCTCGACGACTCATAAAAAACAACTCGCAGTTTTGTTGTTGTGCTATCGGGTTTCAACACACTATGGTGTGGTATGTAGTAAGTTGAAGGTGTAGTTACCTCTGAGTCAGGTATCTTTTCCATGTGGCCTTCCATAACATAATCCCTTATGAACTCTCTATAGGATAACTTGAGCTCTGGTTGAAGGGAGAATTTCTTTTCCAAGCATTTAAATTTGTTGAGAGCCTGAAATCGAGACTTTCCTAGTTCTGGAGCTGCTTCTCTGAAGGGCAGTGTTACAGTGTAATGCCCCTCCACTCCACATGTATGGGTTCTTTGAAATATCTCCTCACATTGGATTTCTTCTGGTGTGTCGCAAACTACAGTTGGAACTTCTTCCAGTTCCCAGAATTTCTTGAGGACGTCCTCTAACGGCACGACTGAGGTATGGAAGTTAGCTGATACGAGGGATACGGGAGGTACGAGAGTGGAATCTATTTTCCCCATTACCAATTATCCAAAAATAGAATCCAGGGCAACAGGGCAACCTGGACTTCCTTCCACTCGCCCACCAGTCAGTAGGTAGTGAAATAATTCGGCACCTAACAGTAGATCGATCGGGCGATGTGTTGCGAAGTGTGGATCTGCCATTCTCAAATTCAACAAATGTTTCCAGATTTCAGAACCGAAATTGGTGTTAGGCAACATGTCGCTTATCTTGCTCAGAACCAGTGTGTCAATGGTAAACGAATGAAAGTCGTCATTGATAGGCTGAATTTGACATGTGGCAATTCCCTTTGCCGCTGTGACAGCCACACCTGAGAGACCATGCACAGATTATGAACACTTATGTTGCGATACTCCAAGCCATTGTAGGCAACTGCTGGTGATAAAGCTCGCCTGGCTACCTGAATCCAGTAGTGCTCTGCATGTTTGGATGCCACTACTTGCATCCTTCACCCCCACATTTGCGGCAGCTAGCAAGACAAACGAAGTCTCTCCAGTGCTGGTTAACGTTGTAGTTGGAAGAGACTGCTGGCCACTGCTAACCTTGTTGTCCTTCTCCTGATTGCTGTTCCAATTTATCCCGCTACCTGAATCCTTACTGACTTGTGCTTGGTACTCGACATGAAGTGAAGTGTGATGACGTGCATCACAAATTCTACAGCTGGTCCTCGAACGACAGGAGGTGACAGTATGAGATTGTCGCAGACAGTTAAGACACAAGTTGTACTCTCTGGCAATACTGTACGGCTTCTTATATGTTTTGTTACTAAAGTGTGGGCACCTTGACAGTATATGAGGGTACTGACACAACACACAATGTTCACTAATCTCACTGGCATGACCCAAGAATGAATGTGTTAGCTGCACTGGTGACTGTCTCCAACTCATCTGTCCTGTCGGCCTCCAAGGGGGTTGGCTTGGTTTTTGAACTATTTTTGGTTTTTGTCCCAATCCCAGCGACTCAAACATGCATTGCCGTCCTTCCAAAAAGGCAATAAACTGGTCCAGAGTTGGTAGACTTGCTGGATCTGTGATCGTCACCTCCCAGTCCTTGCGTAGATTTGAGTCCAACTTCCTTTCTAATAAATATATCAACACTGGATCCCACATGTTGACAGCCACACCTAACACCTTAAGGGCAGCAATGTTCTCCTGAATCGCTGCTAATAACTGAACCAAGGTGGTGGAAGTTCCTGTACCAGATGGTACGTTAATCAGGGCATCAAGATGGTGGTTCACTATCAGCCTCTTGTTATTGTAGCACCTCTGGAGAATCTTCCACGCCACCTTATAATTGTCTTCAGTAAATGAGAGCGATTGAACTAGAGACAAGAGTTCACTGTGCAGTGATGACTTCAAATACGACAGTCGTTCCATGTTCGTTATTTGGGTGTGTTTTGCTATCAGTGTCTCAAAAAGATTAGAGAAATTTTGCCATGATTTTATATCTCCCCCAAAGGTTGGTAACTTGATGGTAGGTAATGCCACCTTTGTAGCATTGGAGGCAGAGGAGGAATGTGCTTCACCGGAGACAGCTAGTTTGGCCACAGTGTCTGCAAGAGCCATGACCTTGTAGTATAGCTCGTCGAATTCATCTAGTCACCTGTCATGATCGTTTATGTTAAACACGGTAATGTTATATGCCTTGGTAGCGATGAGTAAATGATCATTGTCAAAATCAGATCTGAGCTGGGCCAAATCCTGACAAGTGGCCTTGAGTAGTGTATGCTGAGTGGGATCAGACTGTGCCTTATCCGCCAATGCAGAAGACGTTTTTCGGTCCGTGAGAGCCTCAGCTCTGCAGCAGTGATGATAGCTGCTGTCATCTCTTGTTGTTGTTTTGGATACCTCGAAGCAAGTGTCTGTTACCCGGCGGAGTGACCTGGTCACCTTGAGTCGTTCACTAATCGCAAAATGGTCGTCCAAGAACCGGTTCATGAACGATGATTCCGAGACCCGTTCACTACCGAAAATTACAGTTAATCGTAAGTATTACTTAACTTCCGTCGTCATACCTCGTAATGGTATATTACAAATTATTATTTATTTATGCCGCATGTGCCGTGTTCGAGATGATAAATAACCGCATCGACGCTTATCACACCCGGGAGCCTAGCTTGTACTTTGTCCTTCCCTACACGGCCCGGCAATCCTCGGTAAACAACTTCTTCCCGTCCGACTCGCACCGATTTTCTAACTCCCGACATACCGAATAATATCCGGCCCGGAGGACCAAAATGTTCCGTCTAACATACACGGCGTAAACACGTCCGTACACAACCGATAATACCACACATTTTAGAACTATGGCTAGGTCACCCTCTTGCCGGATACTCTCTTCAAGCCCACAAAAAAAAAAACAAAGCTAAGTTCCGGGTAAGAGTCACACAAGAGACAGTCAATAAGGTTCAGTTCACAAATAACAACAACCTAAGTACAAGTTGACAGGTCTCAACATCATTGCTACTTTTATTTTGAATAGTGTCTGGTACAGCCTGCTGCAATAATTCTGGTACAGATTGCTGAGTAACATCCAAACACTTTTCTATTTTGGCCAAATGTTTCGAAATTACTTGTAACCCTGCAAAAGTTGAATACAATAATTATAACAAGTATTAAATCAATGGAATGAGAGTGAATGGTTTCAATATGGAGAAGTACAATAATGAAATACAATTATGGGAAAGTGGGAGACCCCTGAGAACACTTGCTGACCAACAACACCCTCTGGCATGATTCATACTTTAAAAAATCCAGAGTGAGCCAACTGGGAATTACACTGGATCAGGATCTCCTCTTGGTGGGAGGTAAGCGCACCTGTCACTTGACCTCCACAGCCCCTACAGTGCAATAGGCTAATATTTAAAAGTGTTATTAACCAATGAATATTTGCTTTGACAAATATAAAGCTACTTATTGGGAACCCCAGGAAATGGTGAGTAAAATTGCCCAGTTTCAGGGCTGATTGCAGAGTCAGCCGAAAAAATACTCACACTCCACTCACACTCCACTTACACTTGAAGGAATTCTGAGGGGAAAACTGGAGTGCACTCACGTGCATTGCACAGTCGTGAGTGGAGTATGAGTGTAGATGTTGCCAATCAATGTGAGGGGACAAAAATTTCTTTAAGATTACCGCCTTCTAAACATAAAAACGAACGATGCTCGTAAGCATTGTTTGCTGAACGAAAGGATTTGTTGTGTAAAATAATTTAGTGAAATGCTGTTATAGACAATAGAGGAGTGACGTCACATCATTTATACAAAAAAAAAAATCCCGGGAGAAAATTGCCGATGAGTTAGCATCGCTTCATTCACAAGGTAGGCAAACACTGCATTCTATTTCAGTGCATTTTTTAGTGTGCTTTTAAGCGCAATAACATTTCAATAATAGTCCCGTAAAATTTAAGTGCGTGTTTTTGCTATTGTGTACTGTATAAAATTGTATTTTAGGCTGGAAATAGTTTGATATATTGTACCTTAATAGGTATTTAAAATATATCCTCTCTCCTTGCCGCACACACAACACAGTACACGGTGAACACAAAAGTTAAAAATATGTTAATGTCTTGTGAACAAATCGGTATTATTTTCGTGTACATGTAGGCCTACTGTTCTAGTGAGTAGTGGCTGCTATATATTTATACACATTCAACATCGTGCCAATGTAGCCTAGCCTTGAAGTGCCTGATAGAATAGGGAAGTAAGTAGGGCCTACTTTATTTGATTCACATCAATTACTAATATAAAATTTTCTTATGATGCTCAGGAGTAAGCAGTCATACATACATTTTGTAATTTGAAATTCTGCCAATGTCAAAAATTTCTAATTCTGTGTGTCTAGCCCCTGCATGTAACTGACTGTCCAAACTAACAGTAGAGATTGTCGAAGTTACCTCATATAACTGTAGAAACAGTTTCTATTAATAAACTTTACCTGTAAAACCAATAGTTTAGTCCCTACGCGATGAGTAGCTACTCTTGATATTTACCCTATATCTAACATGTATAGAAACATTTTTCATCAATAAACTATACCTCTAAAACCAGTAATTTGGCCTGTACATGAGTAGTGATATTCAGTTACTTTAGGTTGGTTTGGACTATGTTAGGCTAGGTTGGTTTGTTGGATGTGTTTATGCTAGCTGTTTTTTTTATCGAACAACATACCTACAATATACAGGATCTGAGTGGCATTCAGCTGCTACAGTCTTGTGTGTGTTAAGATATTTTTGCACACCTCTTGTTCAAGATATGTGTTTGGTTAATTGTAGTTATAGGCTATTGTATTACTGAAATTAAAACAATTTTATTTAACAGTGCACATCTTCCCAACTGTTTGGAAAATATGAAAGAGAGAAGAAAAAAATAGGAATTGTCTGCAGAATCCCAGTAAAGGATGTCCATGGCAGGTGGCCCTCTCGTTGCTGATCTGCCAGACGCTCCATATTTTGATGTGGCTGTGCCTCACCTCAATGAAAACCTTGGTTTCGTCTGGGACTCTGATGCTATATCTGCATCACACAATTCTGAAGCACTGGGTACCCCATATATGAAGCTGATGTTGTGGAGCCCAATCCTACTAGCTCTGCTCACCGTTTGTTGTTTGATATGATTCAACTTCTCTGATTTCTACCTTAGGTAAATTATGTCCTACCTGGTCTATGTTGATTTTTTAAATATTAAAAGTATCATAAATTTTAGTCTTCATAATCAGCCAGATAGTAAGTTATCAGTAGGTGTATAATTATCTAGTTTTTTAAAGTTGCCAATTCAGGATATTATCTGGTAAGGGTTTGGTGCACACACTAAGCTCATGTAGCCATGGCTATATGAGAAACAATATTAGGAACCAAGATATTGCCCTCTATTAATTCTGACTTGTGATTTTTTGTTATTTCAAATATTTTTGAAAATGTATCAATTCTTTAATTCTGGAGTGGCTGCAGTCTTCCCTTGTGTATGCTCTGCTTAATTTGTATATAGTGCAGGTTATGAGCAAGAGAAACTGGTTGCAGGATTATCAACATGGATTGAGGAAGGGTTATTCATGCGAGACCCAACTGGCTGAGTTTATAGAGGACGTGCTACAGGCAGTTGGTGTGGGATAGCAGGTGGATGCGTGCTTCATTGAATTCGAGAAAGAATTCAATAAGGTACCACATTTATTTGTTTGTTTTCGTGTTCAGTAGATCCCATTGCTCTGGGATATTGAACATGTCAAGTGAGTTACAGTTGTAAATAACTGTCAATCATAATGCACACATGTCATATTATTAGTTTACTAAATGTAACTTTATCAGTGATAACATAAAATCTTTGTAAAACAGTTTAACAAACACAAACAATACATTTGCCACATTTTCATTTAAATGATGCATAATATGAATGCAATATACATATAATCTATATTTACATATTTGAACACCCATACACAATAATCATTATTAACTGTGTTTATAGTTATGAAAGTAATCAGGTCTATAAAATTCATTTTCAGTGAGGAATTTTTTTAGGTTTATCTTATAATTTTATATCAGTCTTACTTAAAAACTTTGAGTGAAATAGGGAAGATGTTAAATAGTTGGTTTCCAGAATACTGGACACCTTGCTGATACTTACACTGTTACTTGTCATATGAACACCATTTTTAGTTCTGGTATTTTGTGTATGTATGGTACTATTTGTTTCCAGAATATTAACTTCTTTGCTATGAATATATTCAACGAATGTGTAATTACTGTGAAATAAAAGTAAGAATCTCTAGCTTTTGATACAGTGGTTTACACGGCACTCAGTATCCAACATCAGCAATTATTCTAATAGCTTTGTTTTGAAGTTGATGCACTTGTCTATTGTACTGTGAAGATACCCAAAAAACTATACCAAAAGAAATTATTGAATAAATGTATGTGAAATAAAATTAAAAAAAAAATAAGATTTAGATATAGTTACTGCTAACTTGTACAGAGCGAAACATGCTGAACTTAGATAGCTTAGGAATAATACCTTCTATACCTATGCATTTTACCTGCTAAGGAGCTGTCCAACATGCAAACCTAGAAATTGTACGGTTTTTGCTTCCTTCAGTTCAGTGTCACCATATTTCACCTGTACATCAAAATTTTGTTTTTTGATGAGATTAAACTGTGTGTAACACACAAGTTTTTTCACGGTTCGTGGTAAGATTGTTAACAAGGAACCATTGCCTTAGTTTTTGACAAGCACTATTCAAAGATTGTACATGTTTGTGATGATCCTGCATGTGGTACTAGGCCTATATGCTAGTATTATCTGCAAACGGGAGTACTATTTCAATATTTTTGCCCTTAAAATCTGACAGATCGTCAATATATATTAAAACAAGTAACTGTCCCAATATAGATTCCTGGGGTAGGCCTACACCATAATTAATAAGAACTTTGCTTGAGTTTACTGTAACAGACTTGTTGATGTCAGTAATAGAGACTTGCCGTGACCTAGGTTATTTGTAAGAGATGATGTAAACCATTGTAAAGCAGGTGGACAGAGTGGTTAAGAAGGGAAGAAGGGCCTTAGGACTGCTGGGGAGTGTGGTGAAGTGAAGGGAAAGGCATATTGCACAATGGTTTGTTCAGTATTGGAATATGCTGCTGCTGAGTGGGATCCATACGTGAAGGTGGAGGTGTAAGAACTGGAGAAAGTGCAGAGAAGGGACATTCTTTTATGCAGTAATGTATCTAATATTTTGGTATATGTTGTAATATGACAAATTTGTTTACAATTTGACATTGTAACTTAGTCATTTTTCTTATGAAGCAGTAACTATTGAAAACATTAGGCGGTCAGGAAACACGCCTTCTGCTATTAAATTATTAAAAATAAAACAAAACTGTTTACTAATGACATTAATACATTGTCGTATAACTTTGTTGGTCTTTCCATGTATACCAGATGTTTTAGGTTTAAATGATTTTACAGTTTTACATATTTCCCTTTTCATTAGTTGACAGGGGAAGGGAATAAATGTAGTGTTTATGTTATCAACACTTTTATTTTAAATTAACGTCGAGTCTTTGTGTTGCCTATATCTTTATTTGATGGACAATCGCAACATTGAGAAAATAACAGTTGTATTTGCCTGTATCTTCACAATTTTCTTATTTATCTTCAATTTTATAGAAGGATCAATACTGTATTATTCGTTTGGATCATCTCATGTTTGATTAATTTCCATGATGTTGGAGCCTTATTTGAAGAATTTGCTACTTATTTTTTAAAATGTAAGTCGTTTTGTACTACTATTCTTAGAAGTTTACAATACAATTTACGTGGTTTCTTATAATTTCATTATTGCAAGTGTAAGTTTGAAGATAAAGAACTTTTTTTTACAAGATGTTTTCATCCCTTTGGTAATCTATGGTTGTTGCACTCTATTATTTACTCTTAGGGCCGGTCCACGGTCTAAGAAGGTAGAGGTCTTGACACTGAGGAATAAAATGTGACTCCTTCATGTCGCCGAGCGCTAGTAGTAATTTGGTGGAAGATTTGACTTGTTTTTGTATTTGGCTTAGCTTAAAATGTGAAGTTGTTACCGGAATTGCGAGTATTATATCGAAGAAGAAATGGGAACGTAATCTTGTATTGGAACACATTTTTTTACAACAATAAAATTTTATTTTTCAATATTATACATGTAGATGCACATTACAACGTTTCTCAAATTTTGTAGGGCACGAAATATAGTTTTTGTTCGAATTTGTTCACTAAAACAATTATACTCAATATATTTCTTCAGACTACTTTTATAAACAGTTCCACACATGCCATTGCAATTA
>PNEQ01083841.1:0-11071 GCA_003012365.1 Medauroidea extradentata | reverse complement strand
AGTGCAAAACATAGGAGCCTTTCTTTAGAAACTTCTCGAATGCTGTTTGTGCAAATGTGCATTACACAACCCTCTTCGACATTAATCCATATATTTTACCTGTACACCTCCTACACTGCACTGCTTGTGTACATACACTTTTTTTTATCACAACACTAAGGATTTAATATTTTTAACATATTTTATCCTTAAAAATATATTAATTTTTTAAAGTGGTATATTCAAATTTTCCGGTTCATAAAAACCTTGAAAAGCACAATTTTGCACGATAAAATTCAAATTTTTCCGGAGGAGGGCCCCCGGACCCCCCTCCATTACTTGGGGATCGGTATCTCCTTTACAAGGCATGCCCCCCCCCCCTTGACCAAGAGCTGGATCCGCCCCTGATGTCACCGTCTCTGATGACCTCGCTGTCGACGAGACGTAAAGTCCACTTATCTTACTTTTGTGCGGTAGGACTCAGAACTTCCACTGTGAACTGGACGTGTGTGAAGAGATACAAACCTGAGCCAGCTAGAGTGTGCGCGAACTCGTTCCTTTCTTCCAGACGTGAAGATCGTCACAGAGAACTGCCGCTACCTGACTACCTTTGCCGACGTACATATGTGTATTGTCGTGCCACTGCGAGACTGCGATTGTACGATTCGATAAGCATGGCTGGTGGCTGCTCACGCCTATTAATACTGCAGAGATAACTGCCAGTCAAGTCTCAGTCGTGTCACTTAACAAGAATATGTATTTACTCCATCCACTCCAATGTTGTAGCTTGTATCACTCCGCTTGTCCGCGCTCGGAACGACATTGGCTATGTAGCAAGCCGCCATGTCACTTCCTCGTGTTTCGCGAGCTATCAGCTGTCAATAGGCGTATTTTCGTGGTTGGATAGGTAATAGTCTGGTTACAAGTATTTGCAGTGGACCATTTGCATTTACAAACAAGCGCGAAAATGATTATTTGTTACCGAAATGACCTAAGTCGGCCGGGAATTTCAAAATTATTCTTTCAATTATATTTTAACGTGATAATCTGACAATAACGCGCTGCTACGTGAACTACTTTTTACTTGTAAGTGCTAAATTACACATCCAGGTCTGCCTGTGCATTATACACAAATAACTGAAATTGCCGAACAACAGCCATACGTTGTGAACGAACCTTGTAACCTACTTCACTACTCAGGTAGCCAAAAACTGTAAATGACAGCTAACGATTTGTAGTCCGTTTACAAACACTACTGCTACCGGAGACGGAAACATGCTCTGGTCCTAATTCAAACGCCAAAATACACCTAATGTCTCCGAAGTGAGGTTATACGTCTCTCCACTAATTTTCCCTCGGGAACGGTATGGGCGGACCGAAATCTTTTCAAGGTCAACGATCCCCATGCCGCATCATTGTACCATAATATTTTACTGCACTGTATTTTATTTTATTACATTTATTATATATTATTTTATAACAACACTTTACCTAACTAGCCAGGCAGTCAATATGGAACGAATGAGAAATGAACAAGAAATAAAAATGTGTTTACAGTACGGTCGTAGAAGAACAGGTCTGGTCGCCTATTTACCAATGTATTTTGCTTGACCCCCTTGTTGTTTGGCTGCAGTTCACCAAGTTACCGAGAGTGTTATGCATCTTTGGCGCTGCAGTCAGGGCGGCCGGGCTCAATTTCCGCCCACTTTTTTCCATTGTTAACATTATAAAGTAAATAAAGATTGCTGGAGCCATGCTTTAAAATTGTGAGCGAAGGAAGTATGTCATAAATTGACAGACGACAGACAGACAGACCGCACCCGCCGACTGCACTCCTGTTGTTTGTCTGTCGTCGAGCTGTCGTCCACCAGGACTCATCAGAACAACAGCAGTGCAGTTCTCCGCCAGGGACTCGGGATCGAGCCTCGGCGGGTGCGTGCTCGTCCATCGATGCCGTCTCCTCATCAATCCATCTTCGGTAAGGTCATCAGATCGAGGTAAGTGGCAGCAACTCTCAATTTAATATAATAATTTGATAATCAGTAATATTGCGCTCCCCTCATAAATAAATAGAACCCGTTATAACCTATTTTGTATGCAGAGTACCTGCCATTGTAGTATAGTAAATGCCCATTTAACCATAACTGTCTTAAAGTCATTTAGCCCTAAATAACATCTAAATAAACCCACAGTGTAGCTACCATCTGAGTGAAACCCCCAAGTAATAATAAATTATGAGCAACCAATATAATAACGACTTACGAAATATTCATTTTGTAACAGTATGGTGAAAAATCCATGTCGGAAACTGACTAGAACACGTCGCATGCACCGCCCAATCTGCCAATTTGCCAAGCCGGAGCTCAGATACAGGCACAGGGTTTCTTGCGCCAGGGGGTTGCGCGTATTTTGACCTGCAGTGGAAATGGCCTGGATTGTGGGTAGACACGCATAGCCTCGGAGGATCCTCAGTTACCTGATGTCACCATGCGTGCCCACACACACCAGTTTTATTATACATGTATCGAAAGCCATAGGATTGAGCCATGCTCGCCAGGATGTAGTCTTCCATTTTACCTTAAGGCGCCTAGGCGCCACAGCTTTAAAGGTGGTATTTTTTTTTAGCCAATTTCACACATTTTTTTTCTCTGGAAATATAATCGACAGGAAAAAAGTAAGTCATGGCAGGCATAGATTATAATTTTCTACCGGCCCCTAAAAAAACTCGTATTCCTATATCAATTACTTACGAAGCTACGCGTGTAGGTGCAAACACTGATTTTACAGGAAATACCTGACTGGTGAATCCCCTAAAGGTTATGGGATCCTGAAAACCCGCCATTTCCCTAGTGTTTTGTATTGTGTGAGTGGGCGTCCAGGTGCCCGATATCCCTGGCGAGTGTCTTGTGTGTGCATCGAGGCGTGGGGAATGCCTAATGGTCGCATGCATATCTAGACGCCGAGCGGGAGAGAATTAAATCAGCTATAGCCGTCGGCAGCACGATCTGTGCTCTCCGAGTGCTCGTCCTCCCTGACGAACTGGCGCTACCAGGCAGCCTGCCCCGGCCTGCCCTCTGCACGCCACTGTTGTGCAGGACAGGTCTAGTATAATTTTACTGTAGGTATTGCAGCATTCATTCCCTCACCGCAACCCCTGCTCGGGTAAGTTTAATATCCAATGCGCATACGTGAAGGGCGTAGATAACTCTGTGTCGAGCCTTTTGCTATAGGTAGTCACAGATTTTCAGGCATTTTGCGCCATCATGTGACCACTTGCACCTGCGTATTTGTATATTTTATACCAAAGCAACGTAGCGCAGGTGCAAAATTTGCGCTGAATCTCTCAATCAGAGGTGTGTAGGTCCGGATGGATACGGAACCACGGAACTGGATCACTCGTCGGAGTGGTGGATGTAGTCCCGCATTGTAAATGGAACCAAATCCGCTTGGACCTGAAATGGCAGGTGGCGAACTAGCGGAAGGAAGATATAGACAAAATTATGATGTGTGATTCGAAGGGTGCGGAGGGGAAAGGGGAGGAGACAAGAAAAGTAGTGGTCGTGAATAATTATGAGGGGAGGGGAAATGTAGGTGGCGGATGCACTGCTTCGTGACCTGACAGCGGTAACATGAACCAAGTATGCTGGAACTGTTTCTATCAAATCTGAATCATGCACCAACTCCAGGTCCACAGAGGAACTGGAACCAAATTGGAACTGAAATGGGTTGGTAATGAGGAAAGGGGAAGGAAAAAAGGAAGAAGGAAAATTGACCCTTGATCATGTGTCAGCGAGGGGGGGGGGGTGAGGGATGGTAAGTAGTGTGCGCGTGAAGTTTCGTGTACCGGCGCAGAGGAAACCAAATACATGGAGATTATGGAAATGTTTCGATTAAATCAAACTCGCGCTACAGGTCCAGCTCCACAGAGGAACTAGAACTGAAGTTTTCTACTGCTAGTAATGTTGTAATTGAAAATGCAAAGTTATGCGATTTATAAATAATAATAAATGGCAATTCAAATTTTTGTTACCGTAACTTGCAAAATTGTGTCTGTGACAGGTAATGATCAAATTGTTATTGGTATTCATACTACTTAGCCATGAGTTTGTACTTATTTTTTGCAAACACTATTACTTAAATTCTGAAAGGAAGCCAGTTTCATAGAACTTTTAGACCATGCATGGATGAGATACTAGTGGTTTATGATATTATGCATAATTTTCAAAACATAAAAATTTACTGAATTCTGGCTAACTTTTGACTTAAACAGCATAATCACAAATCAGTGACTGTTACCATTATTTACTCTACTATTTGCAGCAGTAAAAGCTTCCTGTACGTTACACATACTTATCAGAATTCCCCTGTGATGCATGTAGGGAAGTTAGGTTGTAAGGTTGGATAGTGTGCAAGGGGAGTTATGGGTATGTGAAAATGTATGGCGGAATAGTTATTATTTGGAATCGTTGAAATAAAGGATAATGAATAACCGAAGACGAGTTAGCTCATTACATGGTGTCAGGAGTGGGATTGTTGATGGAGGTAAAAGAATAAATAAATGTTGAGTGTGTTAATTCTACTGAGCGAAAAAAAAAAAAAAAAAGAAGAAGAAAGAAGAAACAATGGTGGAAGCATTGTGTATGCTTTCTCCACCTGCCAGTTTTGATTTTAGAAAACCAGAAGAATGGTGTACTTGGATTAGAAGATTTCAGAGGTATCGTTTGGTGAGCGGGTTGGCGGAGAAAAGTGGAGAATTGCAGGTTAGTACACTAGTGTATGTGATGGGTCCGGAGGCAGAGGACGTGATAAACACATTCCAACTTTCCGAAAAGGATTTAAAGTCGTATGAGGTGGTTGTGAAACGTCTAGAATCACATTTTATTCCAACGAGAAATGTGATCTACAAACGGGCTAAATTTAACCTTCGCTCACGAATCGGTGGACTCATTTGTTACAGCCATACACATGCTCGCGGAACATTGCGAATACAAAATGTTACGTGATGAATTGGTGCGCGATAGGTTTGTCATAGGAATCCAAGACAAAAAATTGTCAGAGACCTTACAATTAGATGCAAACCTAACCTTGGAAACTGCGGTTACCAAAGCTAGACAGTCGGAAGCAGTTAAGAAACAACAAACAGTGGTACAAAAATTAACTAGAGAAGCAACAGTCGAGAAAAGTATTGATAGAATCAGTGCTAATACTAGTAAAGTTAGCATTGGTCAACGTGGTAGACAAATGTATCAAAATACCAGAATAACTAGTTGCCAAAACCTCCAAGGAGCTAGAGAATGTTATAGATGTGGGGGAGCTTATGATAAAGCACATAGGGATAGATGTTCTGCCATAAATGAGAAATGTCGGAATTGTGGCAGAACGGGCCACTTCATAAGGGTATGTAAAACAAAGGAGAAACAAAGGCATATTTCCGAAATTCAGAGGCCCAGCCATAATGTACAGAATGATAATTGGTTTTTAGCTACTGTAAATATAAAAAAGAAAGTAAGCCCACCCTGGAGGGCAAGGGTACAAGTAGGAGGACAAGACGTTGTCTTTAAAATAGACACAGGAGCATATGTTACTGTAATACCAGAAACTGTTAGCAGGCTCATGGAAGAGGATACAATAGGGAAAGAGGAAGAAATGGGAGGTGCCAAATTGGTAGGCCCCTGTAGTACAAAACTAGATATTCTAGGAAAACGGGAAATGACTCTAGCTTGGAGAGGTATCAGCATTACTCAAGATGTGTACATTGTGAAAGAATTGAAAGAACCATTACTTGGGAGGCCAGCCGTAGAGTCTTTGGGAATGCTAAGATGGATAGAGGAAATAGATTACCTACACAAAAGCAACCCAAGAGAAAAATACCCTAAGCTTTTCCAGGGACTGGGGTTAATGAAAGTCCCTTACGAGCTTAAACTGAGGTGGGATGCCCAACCAGTTAGCATATCGTGTCCGAGGAGAGTGGCTATTCCATTACAGCCAAAATTGAAAATGGAATTGGATAGGCTTTTGATGATGGGCATTATCTCCCAAGTTGATGGTCCAACTGAATGGTGCTCAGGAATAGTGATTGTCCCCAAACAAAATGGCCAAATAAGATTATGTGTTGATTTAACGATGCTTAATGATTCTGTTAAAAGGGAACATATGATTATACCTACAGTAAATGAATCCCTATCTTGCCTCCAAAATTCAAGAGTATTTTCAAATCTAGATGCAAATAGTGGGTATTGGCAGGTACAGCTAGAAGAAAAGTCACTGCCTCTTACGACTTTTATTACACCATTTGGCCGGTTTTGTTTCAACCGGCTGCCATTTGGCATTACAAGTGCACCTGAGTTTTACAACAGGGAAATGCCTCGCATTCTGGCCGACACTAAGGATGTTATATGTCATATGGATGATATCTTGGTTTGGGGCACAAACGAAAAGGAACATAATGAAAACCTGGAAAGAGTTTTGCAGAAAGTAGAAGCAGCAGAAATTATGTTGAATGAGAAACGTGTTTTTGAAAAAAAAAAAAAAAAAAAAAACAAGGTTAAATTCCTTGGTCATGTTGTGTCGGATAAAGGAATTGAGCAGATCCGGCTAAAATTGAAGCAATTCAGAAGATGCCACTGCCACAATTCATCAAGGAGGTGAGGACAGTACTAGGGATGGTAAATTATGTGGGGAAGTTTGCACCAGAATTAGCTTCCATCACAGAGCCTTTGCGTCAACTATTAAAAAATGAAAATGAGTTTGTTTAGGGACAACAACAGGAAAGGTCATTTAAGAGCGTCAAGAAACTTTTGTGTAGCCCACCAGTGTTGCTGCACTACAATGCCAATAAAGATGTTCACATTGGGGCTGATGCATCATCGTATGGACTGGGAGCAGTCTTGGAACAGCCAGATGAAAAAAGTAGCTGGAAGCCTATGGTGTATGCATCTAGGTCATTGTCCTCAGCAAAACAGACACTTGTACAAATTGAAAAGGAAGCATTAGTGCTTACGTGGGCATGTGAACGATTTAATATGCACATCCTTGGCAAGAACATCATACTCAGAATGGACCATCAACCTCTAGTATCCATCTTAGGCAAAAAAAAGTGTAGATGAACTACCACCCAGGTTTCAGAGATACCAAATGAGGCTAATGAGGTACTTCTATCATGTACAGCATGTTGCGGGTAAAAGTTTTTATACACCAATGCACTGTAACGTTTCCCAGTCGGAGCGGCAAAGGAAAAGGATGAGCTAAATATTTATGAAATCGAAGAATATGAGCATCAGTTCATGGCAACATTTCCAGCTTCAGACACACGGATTCAAGAGGTACTACTAGTCTAAAGGTCAGACGCAACTTGCAAGAAGCTGAAACAACTTGTCCAGGAAGAATGGCCTAAGAAACCATCGGCAGTGCCAGTTTCATGTCGGGCTTTTTGGTCAGTACAAATGGGAGCTGTCAGTCGTCAGAGGGGTATTAATGAAAGGAACAATTCTGGTGATACCCACAGTACTGCGGAAGGGGATGTTGTGAGGGATTCATTCAGGGCACATGGGCACCAAGAAGTGCATCGAAAGAGCTCGAGCAACAGTGTGGTGGTTAGGCATCACAAATGACGTAAAAACATGTGTGGCCAATTCTGAAATATTTATTAAGGAAAAATCAAATCGACCAGAGCCTCTTATTCCTTCTCCCTTGCCTAAAATCCCATGGGAGATAGTAGGTACAGATTTAGCTGAACGCAAAGGATGATGATAGACTATTACTCAAAATACCCAGAAATCTTTGAGTTGCCATACATCAAATAGTCAACAACGATATCTAGATGCAAAGCTGCCTTCTCTCGACAAGGAATTCCTAGAATTCTTAGATCAGACAACGTAACACAGTATAGCTCCCAAGAGTTCAAAGAGTTTGCCAAAGAATATGGCTTTACACGCATCACAAGCAGTCTCAGACATGCACAGAGTAATGGTCAAGTCGAAGCTGCAGTCAAAACAGTTAAAAACATTATTCAATGATCAGAAGATCCTTACTTAGGGTTACTGTATTATCGTAATACCACATTGTCAGGTCTCAAGTACAGCCCAGCTCAACTTCTTATGGGTAGAAAATCTAAAGCCATTTGCAGTGAATCGAGAAGAGTTCGAGAGGATGCACTGAGAAGCAAAACACTGTCAAAAGACTAATTTCGACAGACACCATCGAGTATGTACAAGAGCTCTCTTCCAGACCCACGAGAATGTATGGATTACGGACTTGCAAAGATATGGAGTAATAGTGTCAGAAGCAGACACCCCAAGGTTCTACTAGGTCTCTTCAAATGGAAGAATTATCCGGCGAAATAAGCATTACTTGAAAGTCGTTGGAAAGGCCATTGAAGAGGATATCGAGAACCCCAACGAGGGAGGAGAGAGTGCAACAGGAAAAATCTCAAGAGAATACCCATCAGAGTTCACAGCAGATATTCAGAAGACAGAGCAGCAGAGTGGTCAGGTCGAATTGTAGGTGGGAGGACAAGAAGGTGGTGCAGAGGACAGTGCAGAGCAGGTAGAGGAATATGGTGAACATCAAGAAGACGAAGAAGGATGGAAAGGGTGGCCAAGGGTAGAAGTACAAGGTGGTGAAGGCGAGAAGATTCCAGTGAGGACTAGGTGTGGTAGAAAAGTGAAAGCAAAGCAGAGACTAGATTTATAAAGGATGAAACTACTTAAGTTTTTATTGAGGTTATGTGTATCTTGTTAGAGAGGGGAAGATATGGTGTATGTAGGGAAGTTAGGTGTAAGTTTGGACAGTGTGTCAAGGGGGCTTATGGGTATGTGAAAATGTATGGCTGATGTATGGCGGAGTAGTTATTATTTGGAATCGTTCAAATAAAGAATAATGAATAATCGAAGACGAGGAGTTAGCTCATCACACATAATGTCGTAATTTTGTTGCACATTATATTGAGTTGGTTCTATGCCTCAGGAATTTTCTAAAATAATGTGTCTGGTTGAGTGAAATGGAATAAATTGAAGCATCAAATGTTTTATATAAAACTTCACTGCTTGCGTCTAGGTTGGTCATGTTATTTTCTGCCTTAGTTAACAGGCTGCCTAACTTACCCCAGCATCCCTCTCCATTCACCTTGTACGTTAGGACTAACCTTTCCACTCTTCGCCTTTCCTTCGACAACTTCCACCCCAGTCCTAACCAGCCTGTCCTTGCCTTCTCCATTTATCCTTCACCCACCTTTCTGTCCATCTTTGCAACTTCTCCACCTCCCTCTCTACTGTCGCGTACTCCAACATTTGCCGTAACAATGTAATATAAGCCTTTTCCTTCATTGCACTGTTACTCCCTTCAACAACACCCTCCCCTGCATACCTAGAACCCAAAATGACATTTCGGTGGTCACAATACGGACGTTGCAGCGACATCGTGTTCAGGTCTAAATAGTAACGTGACCAAAAGATACGTCATTGAAATGTCTCAGAAATTACATTACAGTAGTCACAACTGAAATGTTGCTGCGACGTCTTGATCAGGTCGAAATAGTGACGTGACCAAAATGGGACATTGTGACATCCCTGCAAGGTCGCTGCGACCAAGTGTGCTGTTAGGGAAGTTACCGAGAATATTGAATTTTATTGGTGCTTCAGTTAGGGCGGTCGGACTCAAACTCTGCCCACTTCCTTTCCGCTAAGATAAACAATTTATCAAAACGTATTTTTTTATCAGTTTATGAAATACTTCCTTCTCTCACAAATTTAAGAAAAGGCTTCAGCAATCTTTATTTACTTTATAAATTTAACAATGGAAAAAAGTGGGCGGAGTTTGAGTCCGACTACCCGAACTGTAGCGCCAATAAAACACAATATTCTCGGTAACTTGACGAACTACAGCCAAACAACGAGGTGAAGCAAAATACATTGGTAGACAGGCGAGTGTCCAGACCTGTTCTTCTACGACCGTCTGGGGGGCGATTAAATATCGCTTTTGAGAGGTGCAGCGCAAAATTTGCACCTGCGCTACGTTGCTTTGGTATTAAATATACAAATACGCAGGTGCAAGTGGTCACACGATGGCGCAAAGTGCCTGAAAATCTGCGACTAGCAAATGGCTCGACGCAAGTATATCTGCGGCGTTCGCGCATGCGCATTGGACAATTTTCGGGTGTGTGTAGTGAATTAACATAAAAGTTGGATATCTTTATCTATATTCAGCTTTCTATGAACTTTAATTATTTACGTTTTCGTGTACACATTTCACGATTTCAGCTTTTTATAGTTACGAAGTGTACAGAAGAAGTACGAAACTGAAATGTTTTTTTACTAAAAAGCAATTAAAAATGGGCAACGATTTATCCTTTCCCCGGAATATACTTTGAGGGTATTTTTAAGTGGCACACGACGAGAAAATAGAGTTGCGTTTGTGACGAGGTTATTTGCACCGTTAAAAACTTTGCTTAAAACTTATATGTAAATAAATAGCGAATATATTCTGCAAGTACCTGTTTGGCTAATTGCTTAGAACAATGACATTACCTCTCTCTTTTCCTTGCTTGGGTGGGGTGTTTCAACATCACATCTTTCTTGCCGACTTGTTTCCACATACATGCTTAATATTTAAGAGTGATTCTGTTGGGATTCTCTTTATTTCATAAAACGGGAGGGCTATCATTTTAGTTTTAAGTCTTTCGTGAGACGCTGTCTACATACATCACACCCTATCGCGGTGAACATTGAACTTACAATAATCTAGACCTAATTAAATTTATTGCAGTATAGTTGTACGAACGCCACTCGTATTCACTACACATTAGCAAAGCAATGAATTATATAGAAATAATCAACGTATCACGATTTACGACTCACTGAAAGACGAATGCCACATGAATAGCCCATTAGGTAGTAGGTGACGTCGTACAGGCACCCGTTTTCATGCCTAACCTGAGGTAGGTGCTGAACTAGATATTTACACACACACCAGTGCAGATCGCAGCTGCACTCATGACAGTGCAAACCAGTGCAAGACCCCATGTGACACTCCACATTATTAGTGACGTGTGGGCCATAACCCATTGTTGTGTCATTAAGTGTAATTGCTAATATTG
>PNEQ01083840.1:0-11071 GCA_003012365.1 Medauroidea extradentata | reverse complement strand
AAATGGCCTGCAGAAGAGAGTCCGAGAGAAGTACAGCAGTGCTATATTCATACATTGCTGCGCACATAGACTTAACCTCGTACTTTCGCAGTCGCTCAACAATATTAGAGACTGCAGGATATTTTTTAAAACGTTGAGTGGATTCGCATCATTTTTTTCTCACTCTACGAAACGCACTCATGCTTTAGACACTTTCGTGTGTAAACGTTTTCCTAAAGTTTGCCCAACAAGGTGGAATTACAATTCCCGTTTGGTTCACACGGTTTTCGAAAACAAAGATTCACTAATAGATCTATTTAACAGCATAACAGAAAATCCTGATGAATGGGACAGTGAAACATATATTACATCTCGTGGTTTCTTAGCTGCACTAAAAGAGTTCAATTTTAATTTTCTGTTACATGTTTTTTCTGATATATTTTCAATTACAGATTCATTATTTCAGATCATTCAGACAAAGACGATATTAGCTATTGCCTTCAAAAATTGAAAGAGACAGAATCAATTATTGCAAATAAGAGAGACTCTTTTAATATAATTTGGTCTGTATTTAAAGACAAGCCTCCAGCTAAAATATGAAGGAAATCAGAGGAACTTATTCCAGAGAATAGTTATAGAAAATTGTATTTTGAAATAATAGACAACATTTTGATGCAACTCTGTACTCGATTCGGCTCACTATAAAACTTGAAGTTCCTCGCTCTTATGGACCCAAACAAAAACGAAGAAAATGCTAAAACTTTCCCCGAGGATGATTTTGCATCATTGAAATCATCTAAGGCAATCACTTCGACATTCCTCGTTTTAGAAGCGAATTAGTTGCAAAATTTAATTTGTCAGAGTTCAGGTCAAAATCAGTATTCGAGATAATGGAATTGCTGAAACAATCAGAGTTAAATGTAGATGGCTTTCCTGAGTTGTACAAACTGTGTTCTTTAACAGCTACAATTCCGGCAACAAGTGCATCTGTTGAGCGCTCATTTTCTTCACTTAAAAGAATCAAGACACACGTTAGAAACTCTCAAAAACAAGATAGGCTGTAAAATCTTGGACTACTTTCAATCGAAAAAAATTTCCTCCTTGCTTTAAAACAAAATAAGTCTTTCTACAGTGACGTTATAGACATTTTTGTTCGTAAAGCAAGAAGAATTGAACGGACGTACAAGTAAGCACATTAACAAACAAATGAGATGGTGAGCTACAATTATTTTTTTTTATTTAAGTTTTTTTTTATTAAGAAGTTACAAGTTTCATTGTTAACATTTTGACTGCGTATACAGTAACATGGTTCTCGATTTGTATATAGCAATAAGCTGGTAGGAACTACAGACTTTTTATAATTACTTTCTGTTCAGCTTATGATAATTGTTATTTTGTAACTTCTTAATACAAACCTGTCCATTGTTTCATACTAAGGTATTACCTGTAAATAGTCATAGTTTATTGTGTAAATAATGTCAGTGGAGTATATTACATAATAAAGGTGTACATAATTAGAGCCCTGAGAATATCGCATAAATTTTGCTTTTGAAATCTTAAAAATTTACGAAACCATTTTTAAAATAAAACATTGTATTTCACTGTTCAGAAGACCTCAAAATCAACATTTAAACAATGAAATATTACAAGTTTCCCGGGGGAGACCCCCGGACCCCCCCCCCCCTGCGCTGGGAGACCCCCCGGAATCACCGCCACTTGGTTCCCCTACTTTCAAATTCACCCTTCGCCACTGTTTATTACGTTTGTAGCACACAATGTGTGTGCACTGTCATGAGCTGTATCATCACTCTCCACTGCAAAACTATTCTTGCATCCTCCAAAATAAGCCACACATGTAAAAATTGAGATATGAGGATTTTCCCAATGATGCCCCTGGACAATGCCAGGAAAATCACTGACCAGTTTTCTGCACAGTCAAAGTGCAAGACTAGTGCAGGGCTCTCTGTAAAAGAGTTTTTCATATATGAAATGTCATCCATCTTAATACTTCGAACACAGCTATGACACACACCCTTCGTAATCCACTACCTTACTATAGATACCAACTGATCAACTGTCGTAACTAGATATCCATCTGTCCAGACAGCAAATACAACCTCATTTTCTACCTCTTCTCAACTTAATGTTTCTGCTGCTATTACTATGTAACCCACAATTTACTGTGATGTCTGAACACATACACTTTAAGAAAAGATCTTCAACAGACTTTCTTCCAGTGATGTTTTCCTAAGCAATACACATAAGTTTGAGATTGCTACAATAAACACACATGCATACCTTTTGAATTGGCTAGCATTTAACTTGTTTAGGGTGGAAAGAGTAAAACTTAAAAAGTCCATTTTGATCTGCAGGTTCTGTAGTTTCATAAGAAGATGATACACTTCTAAAACTGATCTGGGACCTTATGCTCGAGTTTTCTTTCATATACGAGCTGTCTGGCAGCTCAAAATGCACTGTTGGTATGCTTGAACATTCTGAAGCCCTCGTATACGAAATAGCTAGAATTCGGAGGTGTAAATCGATTTTCAGAAACCATAAGCTTGAACCATTCAAGCTTCTTCGTATACATCCAGGAAGTACGAGTTGGCACTCTATCAGGTAGGCACCATTAAAAAACTATTAGTGTACGACCAGCGCAATAAACATGGCCGCCACTGCAAATGCCACCTATGTGAGTTTGATGCCACTCGTGAAATATAAGAATTATGTCTGCACCAGAAACACAACAAAATTGCAGCAAAAAAATTATACGCTGAAATTTATTTGGTAAATGTAACTACATATGAAATTTAACACCTCACTTCAATACCTTAGCAATATTTCCTTGTGGCATGATGGGTGAACAAAATTCTTCAATACAATTAGTTTGATTACTTTTGTCTTCTTGGTATTGAAAATATAATTTAATTTAAAATGAACACAAGTTATAAGCATGTAAAACTGTTGAAGATTTAACTTTAGTTGCAAGTTAAATGCTGATAAGAACAAAAACCTGTATGTCTACACACTGTGGGAAATGATTAAATATGAAATATTACAATTTAAGCATTAGGAGAAGTACATAAGCAAAAAATATGATAAAGAAAAACATAGAGCGAGAAAAATGATTTCGATTTGAAGATGTAGGCTACAATTTTGTGACTATTATTTCCGTAAGCATTGTGGAAGCACCGAGAAGCTTATTGCTACTCTTTTCCGCAGTTATTTACTTATTGCCATTTTGTGGTAAGAATAATGTTTATATGTTCCTTTCTTCACTAAGAGTAATATCATAGACATTTTTGTGTGTCTAGCATGCCATGTCTGCGAAATGGTTTCACATAATAATTAAAACAATTGACAATTACAGCCAAAACTTAGTAATTAATTTATCTTGCATCCCACATATTTTAGAAAATCCTGGCAAGTGTGTACAGAACGATAAAAGTGGAAGAAATAAAAACCATATAACTTAGCAGAGATAAAACTAAAACGTACAACAATAAAATGCATTCCAAGACACTTTATATTGGTTCAATAAATTCCAAGCAATATTGCGCTGTCTAGCATTTTAAATGTTGTGTTGTAAGTAATCAAAAAATATTTAAATTGAACACACACCTATCGTTACTATATTTATTAAGAGTGTTTAATAATATCTTCAAACAGAGAAGAATAAAATTAATGTAATATTCTATCCTTTAATGGTCATGAATTACGTTGAATGATATTAAAACTTTTATATTGCAAAATCAAGTTTTACTATGTGCTAAATATTAAAATGTAAGGTTTCTCTAATTTAATATTAATAAAAAAAGTATGGGTCATATTTAATGTATGATAAAGCACAAAAAAAGCACCCACAACTAGACATCCGAGACATCCAGCACAGAAAGTAAACCACTTCTAAAACGCAGACAATCCCATGACTGTCAAAGCAAAGAAACCACCCACTACGACAATGAATAAACATATGTTTTGGCTGCTGTAATAGCCTACATGAATAATTTCTAAAATAGCATCTTCAAGATGCAGCCAAACTCATCAAGAGCTACTAGAGATAACTAGATAATCTCGTATGCGGACTTCTTCACCATGTGTCATGTTCGCAGAATACTTAAACGAAACAATGGTGGTAAAATAATCTTTTCCTATTATTAGGAAGGTGCCACATAAAGGTCTCATAAAATATGCAATTCAGCTAAATTTGACTCTTTGCAATTATACCAGTCAGTTTCCTTCTTTCTAGCTAAGCCAGTGGCCTCAACATTAGCCAAGAAACAGAAAATTGTAATTAAAAGAATAATTTTAAAACCTGAATTATACGTGCTAGCATCACACAATATATATATATATGGCTACGTAACGTACTAATACGTACAATGAATTTAAGTAATAATTACATTAGTAAATGGATGTGTAGTCACATACTGATCAGAGCTTATTACTAACAACGATAATAGAAATGATACGGGGAGGTTAAATACAAATAAAAATTAGATTCCCTGAATTTACAAAAAGTGCACTCAGGTGTCGAAGTATTTTTGAGAAGTAGTGTTACTACAGTTTTAATAGACAGAATATTGTTAAGGTGTTCTGTCCCCATCAAGTTCGAATTTTGCCTTGAATATGGGAAAAATGTACAATTTTTTCATGTACTTTGCCCCTGATTAGTATTATCTTGTAAATACAGATAGTGTAATTTGTCATTATCATCATGAACAGCTCTTTTTGCTGAATAAATTAGCTTTTGTTTCGTGAAAATTGGGTTATAAATAGAGGTGCTAAAGAATTTTTCGCAAATGCATGTAAACACTCAAAATTAAGCACGCCACCATCTTTAAACAGCTGCCCAGGATAAATTTGCAGGAAATAATTTTTTATCAAATTAGTTTAGCACTTTCAAAATGCATATTAATGAATAGAGAAAGTTTCAGAATTTTTAAACAACGTGCAGCAACCAACACTGGTTAAAATGGTGTGGAATGACCCTATACTGTATACTTAATGAAACACACAAACCCCATTCAAAAAATTTTGCTGTTTTAATTTTGTTCAATTTCACCATCACACCACCTTGCCAAGTGTCAAAATGTAAATAGAAACACTATTTGTGATTGGCTACCACCCATCAATACCTTTTATTTTATCACTTCACGGATGCCAACCTAACTTAACTACCGGTATACAAATTTCCACTCGAATGCTACTCCTTTAGGATTGTGACCACGGTCGTAGAAGAACAGGCCTGGACACTCGCCTTTCTAACAATGTATTTTGTTTGACTCCCTTGTTGTTTGGCTGTAGGTAACCAAGTTACCGAGAATGTTGTATTTTTTGGCTCTGTAATCCGGGCGGTCGGACTCAAACTCCGCCCACTTTTTTCCATTGTTAAATTTATAAAGTAAATAAAGATTGCTGGAACCTTTTCTTAAATTTGTGAGCGAAGAAAGTATTTCTTAAATTGATAAAAAATACGTTTTGATAAATTGTTTATCTTAGCGGAAAGGAAGTGGGCGGAGTTTAGTCCGACCGCCCTAACATCAGCGCCAATAAAACACAATATTCTCTGTAACTTGGTGAACTGCAGCCAAACAACAAGGGGGTCAAATATCCAGGCGAGTGTCCAGACCTGTTCTTCTACGGCCGTGATTGAGAGGTATACAAGTGGTTACTTGTTGGAGCTAATAGTCTTCGTCTTGTATATGTTTTGCACCATACCATAGAGATGACTCGTATAAGAGTTCTACTTGTATGAAGTTGAGCTTAGGCCTCCTGTTCATGGAGTTTTACTTTCTTGGTCTAACTTACATTCTCATTAATAGAAATATAATTTTTGTTGGTACCTTAGAAGAACAGTCCTTACTGTCCTCGAGGAAATAGGAAAGCGCAACTTATAAAGTCACAACGGTAATGAGTGTCCTGCATAAGGATCAAGTGCTGCATATATCCCTTTATGCTCATTTTATTTTGGGTAATTTTTTAAAAATATTTTTAAAAGTTTGACAATTTTTCAGACAGCTTACATTTGCTCACGCATGCATGCATACACATGCACAGCACTCCCACACACCGTACACACACAAATCTTTTCCCCAGCAAAACTGGAGATTGTCAACTGACACATTTTACTGTGGACTGCCTGAACAGACATGGAATTGCTCTAAATTGTTTATTAAGTGGACCAATTGCCCTATGCCTGAGCATAATTTACAAAAGGGAAATTTTGCACATAACTGTTCACATACTATTGTTTATCACTGGCTTTACATTAACCTCGCGTTATTTGTTACTACTGACTACAGAGTTGATTTGTGACACTCTTTTAGGTTATTTGAGTAAGAAATAAGCAAGTCTATTGGGTCATTTAATTTTTAATCAGCAAATTTCAGAAAATTTTTTGGCATCACCATATTTTATTTTAATGAAACTTTGTACGAAAGATATGTATATAATTCTTGAAAAGTAAAAAATCATTTTTAAAAAATTTTTTGCACGAGATGTAAACTATATGGTCAACTGCCATGAAGAAAAAAGTGTCCTTTCAGGGTCACTTTTAAAGAGCCATAACCCCTTGCTGCTACAAAGCTCTGTCAAAGCTCATTAGAACGCTTTAAAACTAAATATTTTACTATGCTCACAGCAAATTTTACCTGACATAAAAACTAACCGTCTTTTTTTTGGTTGAATAGTACCTGAAAAACTCTCTTTATGCAACATTTAGCTAGCCATAAAATACTTACAAACTTATTTGTTTCATGCATAGCAGACAGCAGTGAGTACTACTACGGAAATAAATAATTAAGATGTTATTTGGCTCCCTTTATAAGATATAACCCCTCAAAACAATGATTTTTTTCAAAAAGTTCAGTTTAAGAAGATTAAAAAAGGGAAACAGCTATAGCTATAATGAATTATTCTAATTCTAATCTGGTTAAATAATAATTGGTTTATTTTCGTCTAACTCAAATACTAATGATATTTTTATTCAAGGTGCAGCAAGTCTACTAAATCATTATTCTAAAATTGCAGTTTTCTTCCCAGTTTATTATAATTTTCATTGGATGCAGGGGAGACATTCAACAGCGTGAACACATTGCTTGTCCCTCTCTTCCTCCTCGTTTTCAAGTGCTGCACCTCCCGGGATGGATGGAGACTGTACTAAAATGGAATTGCCACAATTCACAGAATAATCATTAAATTCCCAAAAGTGTTTGTAAGATGGGAACGCTGAGCGCAGCTACATAATAAACACAGATAAGGTCACTGGGTATCATCTTCCAACTGTGGTTGGAACATGTCGCAAGAAAGGAAAATGTGCCTATAATTTAAAAGTTATTGTCGCAACAAGTAAACACAAAATATGGCACCAAGAAACACAATTTAGCATTTCCCTAGCTCTGCTTGTCAAAGAGAATCACAATTCATAACACCAACAATGTTAGTGATTTTCACATGAGTCGATTGAATTTGAAGAAGAAAGAGCTGGACACATTATTAAAGAGAGATGGTCTTTCAACTTCCATTCAGAATAGTTGTTTTAACTGCCCATTTCCCAACCACAAACCTAGTAATACGAGAACTTCCTTACAGTACAGTAAAGGTGTAGCATGAATAAGTCATTCGGAATAAAGAAAGCACTAAATATTTAACCTTCAAAAAAAAATCACTAGGCGTTGCTGTACATAATACAACATTGACAACAGTTACATTACAGTCTGTACAGTTGGCAGCGAATTATCGCATGTAGTTCCATGTATTTTATATTTAAGTACATTACTGAAAGAACATCAAATGGAATTGACCTCTCCGTATTTAATATACTTAAAATATTTATTTATGTCATTACCTACTAACAAACCTACTGCCTGTATAGTTTTACTTAGTCAACGCCAGCAGAAAGTGATGCATCTGGGCCCTTCAACTTCAACAGTCGTTAGCGAATTGTGTCTAGCACTCAGTGTGCTGACGTAGTTCAAAATTCCACTGACAGATGGCATCAGAGTTAGGTTTTGGCCGCTTAGCTTGGAAACATTGTGTTTGTCTGCTGTGCAATAAATGTGTGTTTCTTATTAAACACATTCAAAAGTATTCGAAATTACTGTTTTCTCATTGGTAATCTGTAAATTATGTGTTACAATCGCCAACATGAGTATCTTGATTTAGAAACAGAAATTTTTTTTCCTTCACACACTAAGAAATACATTGTTGTTTTTGTTGAGTGCATCGTCGTTTATGTAAGTATAATTGAACAGAATTTTAATTCTTAATTGTGTCTCATAGTGTGTGTTTTTTTTTTTTTTGGCAGTTTTGAGTTGCAAATTCGGTTTTAATGTGTACAGATTTACAAGGTTTGTAACATCAATAGAGAGGGTCGTATAAATTAGAATCGATGCACAGAAACCAATATTAAAATACATTAACTAGCAGGTATTTATAACTAAATTACTACTAGTTATAAATTTTATTCAATACACGTGTATTCACTGATATTGTTGATAACATTTTCAGGCCGGTGTAATGTAGATGTAAACACTGTACAAGACTATGTAAATTAAAGCACATGGTAATATTTATGTTTACATGAGGCGGAGAGATATAAACTGGCAGAAAATATAAATTAATAATGGCTTTTTTGAGTGCTCGCTATATCCAAAATCACCAATAATTCTGTTACTATAGATTGTATTTTTTTGCATGGGAAATGTAAGACACTATGCACACTGTTGCGGTCAAGTTGTCCACTAATTTACATACCCTAGTAGTGATATACCTATCTGCACAGTTGAACATCACTTTTCGCTGGAGGCAGCATGTATAAAATAAACTATTCCTCATGAAAGTACACCATTTTTCAGTCATTATTGCATAAGTAAGCATGATTTTGCTGTGTAGAAGTTGAAAATGGCAATGCTTGCAAGTGAATTTTGGAAAATATTAAGAATATGCACTCATACACAAGCCAAACTACTGTTTTTCAAGGTATAGTTTACTGATGAAAAATGTTTCTATGGTTTTACAGCTAGTCATAGGTACGTAAAAAAATTTTTGTTAGGCTAGTTTACATTTGGTTATACAGTATTAGGTTACCCTAATGTTAGGTTAGTCTAGAAACTAACCTAATGAAAAACTTTCTGTATGTAGTACTAGTACTGTTTGACACTTTGATATCAAAATTAAAAATCTAACTGATATCAAAGTCTTTAAATAGGGCCTACTAATATAACATAAGGCTATTATGATATTACCAAAATCATCAATATATCTCTATTGTCAACACACCAAAACCAACTTCAGTATTTAAATATACGGAAAACAGAATATATCAACAATATTACAATATCATTGTAATAACAGACATACCAAAAAGTACTTCGGTATTTAAACATACCATTAACTATCAATATATTGGTAACTACGAACATCGAAACAGAAAAATGTAACCAATATAATTTTCTAAATACAGATATGTCTGTATTGTGATAGTATCAATATCACTACACTGATATTTCCGATATAATGACAGCTCATACACAGAAATTTACAATATTATCGTAGTCATTGCCACGACAGTTACAGTTATTTTGCTGATGACATGTAATACTAAAGATTATAAGTGACAGAAACAATTAATGCCATTACTGTTGCTGCCTAGGTTTATCATCGGTAAATCCATTTAATCACACTATTTTAGTCAACTATACATTGTATGTTATTCATTATCGTTTCACATTTTAATATGTATCAATTTACAGGATTCTCCAAAATTTCAATGCCACTAATGGCACTATATTAATTAAACACGTCACATCATAGATAAACATACAAATGCTAAAAATACTTACAGGGTATTTTGATCGTAATTTGAATAACTAAAATAAAAAAAAATTTTACCGAAAATCAGTATTATTAGCTTATTGATATAACGAAAAATTATTGTTATTGATAAACTAAAAACTTACAATGTGATCAATATTACTGATATAAAAAAATGCTAGTGTAATTTATATTAACAATATACCAAAAAGTTACGATATTCTTGACATCACTGACATGCCGAAAATTTACTATGCTATCAATATCACTGATATGCCGAAAATACCGAGTATGCAGTTGAATTTAATATCACAATTTATGATCTCTAACAGCCTTACGTAGAACTTCTTATAACCAGTATGAAACATTTGACTTTCATGAACCGCGCCTCTTAAATCAATAGTTTGACCAGTATAAGAGTGCCTATAATATTTACCTAAATATTATGTGGGTTGCAAGAACTCTTTGTAATCAACATAGATCACGGTCACAAGAGTAATGACATGGTCATGGAGAATGAGGGAAGCTGGACATAGGCTATCATTGTGTTGCTGATGTTACTAGGCACTCTGGGGTTAAGTTGTCTATGTATGAGATGTATTTTCCATGTTTGAAGTGTGAAGAAAGAGGCGCAGAGTCACCAAACTCTACCAAAACATTATTAAGCCCAGTACACACTGGCATCTTTCTTGTACATGAAAGTGAGCATCAAATGTGCACAAGAAAGGGAACACTAGCTAGTGTTATATCTAGTATCCTACCAAATTGATTGTTTAGTTCACACGAACAACTTTCTTGTACAATCTGGTGTACAACATTAAAAGTTTTAATGCAGATTTTAAGGCTGAATTTCAAGTATTGGAGGTAATAAGTGCAATACTTACTGTACATGCACCAAAATAAGGCTTTAAAGTATAAAAATATAGTTATTGTCTGTAGTTAATTATATCCAGATGTAAAGTGGCATGGTGCACGATCAGCAAATATTCCTTTAACAGCATCTTTTGATCAGCTAAGAGACATATATTTCAAAATGCTTTGTATTTGTTAGCTGTTTTTAATTTTTTTATTTAATTTTTTCTTCTTGCAATTGGGCCTCAGCCCTGTGGCAAGGATTTGCTTAACCTAACTCATCTCAATTTTCCGACCCATCAACCTTTTCCTAAACTCCCTCGCTCCCTTCACCTCAACAACCTCCCTCACCAATTCATTCCAATCCTTCACCGTTCTCACCATCATAGTGTTTTTTCCTCTCTCTGTCCTCTCCCCCCCCCCC
>PNEQ01083839.1:0-11071 GCA_003012365.1 Medauroidea extradentata | reverse complement strand
GTAAACTCCCCACCCTCCACCAACTACCCCAAACCACCTCCCTTCCTTCGTTTTCAGTAGCTATTCACCCCACCTCCCCAAAGAAAACCTGTCTAGCAGGGACTCGGAGAGGCCGCTTTACACGATGGTGCTACAAGACTTGCAGAGCCCTCATGCGGCAGAGAAACACAACTGCGGCCTCGGAGCCCCCCGTTAAAGATGTAACTGGAATAAAATAAGAAGTTTAAATAGAAATACATTCTATGAAAATTGACACACACAAATTAACCTAGTCATCTTATTTAATTAATCGAAGCACAACAAACATTTATACTCAGTTTGAACTACGAACGGAACGTTCTACTTTAACACCGCGTAATTTTAACTGTCGCAAATCTCATCAGGAGTGACGCAGGGCTTGAGCGCGCGGCACCACGTGTACCACCACACTTTGAAGTTTTGGCATGAAAACTGCGAGCGTTCCTCGGCCGCAACTGATGTGGATTCCGCGCGCATCGTCCCGAGACAAAGATTTACATCTACTTTTCCTCCAGGGCTATGAGAGAGAGATGGTAGCTCGTCCAAGCTAGCGAGATGGGAATTCTTTGTGGCGCTATCTGTCACTTTGTTTTTGCGAGCGCATTTCTCCCGCACACACTGCCAACACGGGTTCTCGGAAAAAAAGGGGGGGGGGGAGGTGTGAGAAAGTAGGAGAGTAAAGAGAGCGCACGCCGAGGTTGCCAGATATCTCAAATATTTGTATCTGCGTCGCCGGTACCGCCTCGTGACAAAGTCATGCCGCATACACAGCAGGAGGCCAGGAGATTCTGTACGAACTCGTCACGACCGGAAGTTTTTATCCTTCTCCCCACCTCGTTCTTGCTGTGAAGTGTAGCGAAAAAATATTTTTTTTTCATCAATTAACAAGCTTAGTGAAATTTTATTTGTTTTGTGCCTTTAATGTTTTTATCCGTTGAACAAGTCTTCAAAAGAATGTATTTCTTTCGAGGTCTCTCAGTACTGCAACCTTGGAGCTGTAATTTTACATTGAGAAGAAAGTAATGTTGCAGGTACCATACTTCTGTTAAAATAAGGACAACAAAACAGTTTGACTGTCGGCACTACTCTGGACAATTCCTTCAACAATCTGTTATGTAGAAGTTACCATATTGTAGAAGGAACTGTCCAGAGAAGTACCAACACCAAACTGTTTTGTTGTCCCTTATTTAACAGAAGTATAGTACCTGCAACTATACTCTTTTTTCAGCGTATGGTAGCCAATGGGAGGAATCATACTGAACTCACAAATATAAACAAACAAGGGTGAAAATCAACGGTTCATATGGTTTTGTGGAGATGGCAGAGGGAATATGTTCGTAGACCAGACAGTTTTACAGGCTCTGGTTTTCCGAAAAAATATGTACACACTTCAAAATTTACCAGGTTACTAAAAGTATTATAAGGTGTAGTAAGACACGAAGATGTTACATTCAATTAAAATTAAATTAATTCCGCGAATGGCCTTCGTTTGCTTCTACTGAGGCCACTTACTACACCAACATCCATTGAGGTAAGAATATTCAAGAGATGGCTCGATACGACGTAGCCTAAGTCGCCGTTTTAAATGGTACATCATAGCGCTGAGACTTTTTGAGGTTATGGGCACTTGTGTTGGTGCATCTCTATACAAATCTCTCTGAAAGTAAAGAAAATAAGCTACGTATCTGATAAAATAGAGTAACTATATATTTTCTTTCACCAGAGGCATTATAACAAACTTATCGTATTTGATTATTGGTTAAAGAAACGGGTGGTCGTTATTTGACGCCCAAAACCACGGATTCTCTTAGGTCCATGGGCAGGAGCACATCCACGTAGCATGTAATAGAGATTCCTCACTAACATGTTACACAACGAGAACAGTATTCACGCCGAAGACGCCTGAAGTAGGCGAATCTATGGACGCAATTCACCTACCTATATTACCAACGTCAGAATACGCAAAATGAATAATGGCGACAGAGATGTTTCTGTATTTCCATACTCATAAAATAATTTTCATTTTATCTTTTCGACATACTAAAGAAAATTAAATATTTCTTATTGACATTTGCTATTATATATATATATATATATATATATATATATATATATATATGTTAATATTTCCCTTGTTGTTTCATTCTAACATTATTCTTCGTTGGTAAGTTGACCGCCGGAGGAGGAAAATTTCCGCAATCTTCGGTATTCCAGTTACGAGGGCCTGGCCAACTCCAGCCTCCTCGCGTTGAGTACACTGATGCAGAAATCCACACCACGAGACATAAATATACTAGCAGAACAATGTCTTCAGTTCGCCGATGAGAGCGCTGCCAAAAGGCACCGACGGGGAGCAGGCGAACTAACACGCGCGCACCTCCCCGTCACAGTCTCCAGAGTTGGACGACAAGAAGCTCGGACAGGACTGACGAAACCCGCCTTAGCGACGTCGTCTTTCAAGGACGCCAGGGCGCGAAAATAGAATTTCCAGGTCATTACCAGCCCGTCGCAGGCCGGCTCGCTCTGTCGTCTACCCCCCACCCCTCCCAAACAACAAACACTAGGACACGACAAACCCATTCCAAAACCAACAATCCTGTCCGACTTCTGTAACAGTATTACAGCTCGCTTGAGCGCCTTCAGAAATCATTCATAAGGCCCACTTCGCTTTTAAGAACTATTCTGTATTAATACTTATCTACATGCCTCGCAACTGACCTTACACATTGTTACATCTATGTGTAGACACATCATATACCACACCTGAAGAGTTCTAGACGATTATATTGGGAAGCCTTGATGAGCATCAAACTAATGACGAGGTTTTCAGCGCTCGTGAAAATATGAAGTTGGTATAGAGCGGTGAAGGACATAAATTGCCGAAAAAAAAAAAAAAAAAAAAAAAAACATTAGAGCTCTGAGGAAACTTAAAATTCTAAACTTTAACTTAATATCATAGGTAAAGTGACCAGTGACTAGGTCAGAGTCCCTGTCAAGCTGGCCGATGCAATTTAAGCCTACGATAACTACAGTCCACATAGTATTTCACAATCTTTTTTATGCAACAGTATTAATCAACAAATTTCACGAACAAAACTTTTAACTGGAAATACTTTCGTTTATATTATTCATTTTTTGAAATAATTACATTTTCGTTTATTTCTCTTTGAAGTTCATAGTAAAGAGCTGGGCATTTAGTGTCCTTAACATGTAAACTCTTGTATGTTAAATGCAAAACGTTGTGTGTATTTCACAGAATAAATCGTCTGTTTCAGAAGCTATGCACAGTGAAGCCCGATGACATCAGCTTCATTGACAGAATTCATCTCATTTACCTAACAAGACTACAACCCTGATTTGCAAATAATCCATGACGTTGCCAACGACTACCAAGAATGTATTTCCGTGGTTGTGACAACCAATCAAATGCTGAAATCAAGTCAAGGAGAGCAAATCAGAGTAACTGTGTTATTGTTAATATTGTATTCCCAGAAACTGGAAACGTTGAAAATATATGTTATAGTTGACAAAATATACAAACTGTACTAATTGTTTTAAGTTCTAATTTAGGATGTGTGTAGTTAAAAATACCAAATATCTCCATAAATTAAAGTGAGTTAGAAATGACTTAAAAAAAAAAAAACAGCACACTAATTACTAGGTCATATTTCTGGCCTGTACGCTCGCGTGCCTGCTCCGATGTCAGCGACGCAGGCAGTTCACTTTCTTTCTATCCCCGTTTGCAGGCTAAAAATACAGGCACCCTCGCTAATAAATCAAAGTAGCCGTCCGCTCGGCTTGCCTTTGGCTAATTACGAAGGCGGGATCTCTGGCCACCGTGTTACAGCCCGCAGTGTGGCATCTGCCCGGCCGAAAGCACTGTCGCTAATGACGGCTACTGGAACCTTGCAGGAAATAAGGTGACAAACGTACTATTACACTAATTACATCGCAAGAAAGGAAAATTTCACACACATACAGTATGAACCACTGCGCTATAAATTTATGGCTAAATGGGCAAAATACTTGAGTAGTTAACAAGTTTTTGTAGAGTTTAGTTGAATAGATCTTTGTCAGCACTTAAGGGCGCCGCCTAACCGCGCGTGAGAGGCTCAAAAGCGACGGAGCAGTAATATCGACCTTGAAGCGCGCATCAAATGCCGCGTCGCCTCAACGAGCCAAGCGCTGAACTAGCGTGCAAACTTCCCGCCGAACGGTTTTTATCATGGGACATTAAGCGGTGACCGTAAAATTTTCTTGGTGGAAAGTTTGCAACTAAGTTCAGTGCTGGTCGCAATATTAGTTTCACATACATCTGGTTAGTACATTTAGAAGTACGGAAGTCTGAAAAGGCCATTTTTAACCATGTTGGAGGGCTTAGAAACAGTGTTTTTAATGAGCGTGGCGTCTTAACAGTGAGTTTCCGACCTTGTCTGAAGTGTGTTTTCTTTTCGTACGTTAGCACAATGGGCACACGTGAAATAGTTTCGTAGTAAAAACCTGGTTACGAACAACTACAATGCATTTGAAGCGTGGGGTAGACGACCGCAGTAACATTTTGGTCTCAACGGGGCACTTGACAGAACATTTTTCTTGTTTTAAAAATGTTTATATTTGTACAAGATATGTTTTTTGTAGACATATATTGTGGCTATTTTGTACTGTAGCGAACATTTTTTAGCTATCGTAGTATTTTTATAGTAGCACATCAAAGTCCAAATTTGCATAAAATGGTTTTATGATTCAAAGGAAAAACTGACTTACCGAACAACGACGTTATAGGCTACAAATTTCTTATATAACAACAAAAGAAATTACAAAATTATGTATATAAAAAACTTTTACAATTAATATTAAAAACCAGAAAATTCAAGAATTTTTTAAAAATTGTAAAATATTTTAGCTTTGGTTTGTAGCCGACACCTTAATTATTTAGTGTGAATTTTTTTTCAGTTCGGTAAGTCAGTTGGTATTCCTTTAAAGTACAAAACCGTTTTATGCGAATGTGACCTTTACGCCATTATAAAAAACTATGAAAGCCAAAACATTTTCTTTACTGTATAACATGGTCATACTGCAACGAACCATATCTCGTACAAATATTAACATGTTTGTAACAATTCAAATTTTCCGTTAAGCACCCCCTTAATTAAGCGTTGGTGAGGGGTGACATGATGTGAGTATGGAACAGCGCCGGAATAAAGGGGCGGGTAAAACGTGAAATCCCCGAGAAAAACCGTCGATCAGATGCATCGTCAGGCGCAATTTCCACATGAGGAAATTCCGGGCACCGACGTCACCGGGAATCGAACCCGTATCGCCTTTGTGAGAGGCGAGAGCTCCAGCCACTGCACCAACCGCCGTTCCCAAGTTATCGCAGAAAAAAAGACTATGAAATAATAATATTGCCATTGAAATGTTTTAATGATAACCTAAAGTTTTAAAAACGTATTTTTACTGAAAAGCCGAATATGTTAACTTCAGTGGTGAAGACTATGAGCCATTATTTCTACAGCTTTGACGGTAATTATTTTTTTATTCCCTATCGAGAGCAGTTAATCGAAAAACTGTTGCACAGTTTTGCTGAAAATTGCTTTTTCCTTTGCAGTCTGATTTTTATTATGGACGAAAAATTATATAGCTTTGGTTAATTACTTCATTAATTAGAATTTTCTTAATATGCTAACCTTACTAGCTGAAGACATTTTGTATTGTGCCTTGAAACAAAATAGTTAGCATAATGTACACTATTTTAAACAAAACTGTGTAATAATTGTTCTATGTCTTATATCGTTTAGGGTTACGAAAATAATTAGGCCTACCGTATTAGTAGGGCCCGGCAGTTTTCGCGAAAAGGTTTCTGCCCCACTTTGTTTCAGCGTCTTACGTGCACACCTGCACATCAACTTCATGATTATTGACAAAGTGTTTTTGTGCAGAGTCATTATTAATTTGATTGTGCCAATCAGTACATGGATAACTGCGACACAACACGTTTGTGATTTGAGGGTTTAACCTCCAGACATTGTATATTACAGTATCCAATCACTGACCACATAGCAGAGATGCATGTGCGCACATAAAGCTGCAAAAATCTTTTCACGAAAACTACCGGGCCCTACGTATTAGCAGTAGAAATGATGGATCGTGGCCCAAAGTGTGGTTATATTCCAAGGGAAGCGATGCTTAGCAATGACTACACACGACTTTGATAACCAGTATACTTCGAGGAGCGGTGCAAACTTCTGTCAGCAACGTGCAAGAGGCGAGGAACAAATAATCCAGCAACACAACATGTGTACACTGTTAAAAATTTCCGTAAATTCTCTGAAATATTAACATAAAAGTACTGTAACTATACGGAAGTGGCTTCTGTAATCTTTTGTTTACTAAAGTTTGTCCGTATTGCCAGTTTACTAATTTTGATCGTAACTTTTCATAAATTAATGGAAATATATTTCTACAATTTTAAAGCTTATCTTATTGTATTTCATAATAAAAATACCGGTGTTAATGATCACTACTAATGATCTCTTATAAAGTTGGTCTCTTACCACCACATGGATTTCGCTTATTGACTAGCTTGTAACTGTGGTGTAATGGTTAGTGTGTTTGTCTGGTAATCGTAAGGTCGTGGATTCGAATCTTGGAAAATCCGAGACATTTTTCAGATTACTAAACGGTACATAATTATTATGAGAAAATCTTTCACGTGGAGTGCCAGTAATTTAAAGAAATTTAACTTTTGTAAGGAAAATGGATTGTCCGTAATTTTACATAGAATTTCGTTACCCAGCAAAATTGAGTATCCGTTATTTTACAAAGATTTCTGGATAATTTTTTTTCCGTAATTTCACTGAAATATTTTCTAACAGTGTAGTAGGAAATCACAGTACTGCTGCTCGACACTTGCAAGCTTTGAGTATACAGTATACACTCTGATTGTCTTGCATATATCCACATCCATTCATGTTTCTGGTTATTTGTGTTGTCGTTCATCCATTTGGCGTCTTTTCCACACAGTCAATTTTTGTTGGTTTTTATTTTTTCGTCTGTATTTTTGTTTATGTCGTCTTTCTAGAACCAACTATATTCCACTTGGGAATTAATTTTGTGTTGTTTGGAATCTGTTTTTGTCCTTGTGTCGTCGTCTGGGATATGACTTCACTCCTTTCAGGAATTATCTTTGTTTTATGTCTGTTGACAACAGCTTACTAGCTTATTTGTTTTGTTGTGAATTTTTCTGCAATGCAGCAAGATTCGCCCGAAATGGCGTATGTCCAAAAAAACTGTTATGTTTTTAGTACCACTTACCCTAAAAGTGTCCACGCATCGCCAATGATTAACTTCAAGCTAAACTGCCCCAAGGATTTTTTTACTTCCTGCAAGGTACAAATTTTTACCGTGTACGTATAACGTTAAATTTAAAAGCCTTAGTATCAATGAATTACAATGCAGTGAAGGAGGTAGTAGACAATGCATCAGGGAGTTATTTTACTTTTGTGTAGGTGACTAATTTCCAATTGAACGATACTAAATCACTTATTACAAAATCGTAACGTAACTAACTAGCGCAAGCCGTAATTCAACTGTTTTCATTTCTGCACCACAAAAATAACAGTAGTAAAAACTATCCACAGCTACATCTTAAAATAATAGCTTAAATACATGATGAACTGAAAATACTTTGGAATGTGTACAAGAAAATTGAGTATTTCAAATAATTATTACTGCTAATGTTGTGAATAAATATTTTAGCAAAGCGATACATTGTTCACGAAATATTTGCGATGCTCAAAAAATTTTGCAATTTTTATCTCGATGTAAGTAACTTGTTTAAAGAGATGAGTCCCATTATGAAAATACCTGCTTACTAATAAAAACACCGTTATATGGAAGTACTTTTCATTACAATATGATGGGAAACTCTAGTCTGGAAACTCCAAACGTATTTTGGTTGAAGGATTATAATGCGTAAATTGATGCACGGAAAAGTAATTATCTATCATGTAACGGTTCTTTAAAGTTGTGCGTACAGCACTAGTAGAAGAAAACGGTGCGACGATGTTTATAGGACAGTTTGTATAGTAGTAGCTTTAAAACGCAATACTTTTAATGTCATGCGCCTAATATTATGCAATCTATCCAACACGCAAGGTTCGAACGAATTTTTCTCTACGTGTTGTAAACCACAACTTTCAACACAGAAGTAATTATAAAAATACTTTTTCTGAGTATAATTGTGATACAGTATTTGTGTTTAAGTTGGTCCAATATAACTATGTTTAAGAATTTCGGCACTGAGTCTCCAAATAGCTTATAAATTTGTTACTGTTTTGAAATCCTGGCTGAGCCACGCCTGGACTTTTTCAGGCACATGTGTTTCGCTGAACACCACAGCTGGCATCAACAATGGTGCGGCACCATCCTGAAAGCCAAGACATTGGCCGTGGTCACACTCGATACAGAACTACTTCACTTAAACATGTTCAGTTATATGGAGCTGTTACACGAGCTACGAACTAGTTCAGATCGCAGTCTCTTCTCCTTCAAAGTAAACTGGTTGCATATGTAGTTTCAAACGACATATATTCTTTGATCCTCTCCAATTGGCTGCTTGGAGTAACGTTCTGTGTAACAAATGTGGCTGCTTTTTAGACCGACTTTTTGCACTCGGTGAATCAAATTAACTTTTAGGCGTAAAATAATTATATCCGCTTTACACACACAGCAACATTTCAGTTAGATGCAATATTATAATCATAAAGTTATGAATGTTGATTGTAGATGTGATGATAATTAATTATGGTACATTACAGGTTCCAAGTTTGTTGAGGTTAGAAATTTCACTGAGTTTATTCAGTCGTGTAACCTCGCGAACATGTTGAAGCTTTAAACACGAACAAGCATGGCTGCCGAGTGTATTTAACTGAACAGGTTTGACCTATAGAGTGACCATGGCCATTGACTGCGAAAGCCTTCATACTTCTCTTAGATATATTTCAATCACTTTGTTTTAAAAGGCATTACTCAATGCAAACAAAAGAAAATCAGTAGAGCCACTAATTTTCGGTGAAAGTAAATTTGTAACATCTAATCGTTGATTGACAGTATGTATTTTGTGTAAAGGCGTCTTTCATTTGACTGACCAATGAGAATGAAGTTACTGAGACACCACATGGTTGTGATTGCGGGCGGAATCACAAGATGCTGAAACTTCAAACATACAATATCCGACCACGAAACAGATCTGCACTGCAGATGTGCACGTAAGGCACTGGAACAAGTTATTGCAAATATTTTTGCACCAAAAGTCAGTGGCTCTAGAAATCATCAACGAGTACCCTTTCAAAAAATTATTATATTTTCTGCATGCTTGTAGCTAACAGTATAATGCACTGCCAGATGTCCTTCTTCAAGCAATCGTTAGGTTGCGTGTTGTTAGGAATGAAAGCGAAGAAGATGTTCGAAGTTGACTGATGACCTTTCAAAATAAAGCTCAAACTTACTTAAAATACACTGTAAATTTAAATAAGCAACCTTATTAACTCTTCTAAACGCGAATGTTAGTGGGGAACTGCACACAGAAGCTGTATCGCGCCATGCATACTCTACAATAATGTGTGTCACGAAGAACTGAAAATTTTCAGGATAAAAAATCGGCGACGGGTGCGTCGCACAAAATTCAGCAATTTCGATTGATAACGGCGATATTGGACGGAAGAGGATAAAAAATGTATAAGCTTTTTGTTACGTTTCTGAAAGGTCATGTACGCATCGTTCTCGTTGGTTTCATGTACTTTTTTTTGTAGATGGCCAATATTTTCTATGCGTTGTTTACGACATTTAATTTAAGATTCAATAAATTTCCCCACTAAAATATATAGCACCACTGTCTGAGACCGTGTCCACTGCAGTCGGTTCACAGTTCACCGCACAATCGTGTGACACGCCATTTCTTGCAACGGCGTATGTCCGAAATACTTCATTAGTTTGCGAAACCTTAAGTATATCTTCATTGGCGGCCGGTATTTTGTTGCAAGGTGCAGCTGCAGTTTATCGACAACTGTACAGGGTCGTGTCCTAGGTGACGCTGCAGTGGTCTGCAGGTGCAGTTTATGCTCGCAAAGGTTCAGTAGCCAGCAGATCTTTTATAGTCGTTGGTATACGGCGCTTGCGTCAGGAGAGTATATATATGAAAATTTGCAGCCTTTTGCGGACACCAACCCACAGGACACATCTGTATAAATACAGGACGTTCCGGAATTAATGGTCGTAAATCACATGTATGGTAGAGAACGCAAAAAACAACCTCGTAAGTTAACATTAATTCGGAAATGACAACCTGCTAAGTTTCAAGGGTAAACATTAATGCGCAGATTTGAATTCCGCGCGCTCCGAGGTGCCAAGTCTATTGACTGAGAGGATGAGCTAGCACAGCCGAGAAGAAACAAGGGTATTGCGAGTTGCAGTGTTGTAGGCGCTTGTGAATGTGAGCCACGGTTAACACTACTACGAAAAAACGCCTCAATACCTGCAACCCGCAATACTGCCTGTCTACGCGTCTGTGCTGGCTCATCCTCTCAGTCAATAAACTGGTGCCTCGGAGCGCGCGGAATTCAAATTTGCGCACTATTATTTGCCTCTGCAAGTTTCAAGGGTGTTATTTCCAGACAAATATCCACTGACAAATAATGTTTCTTTTTCCATTATTTACCATCCACCACGTGATGTACGATCACAAATTCCGGAACAGTTATATATATACATATATACATACATATATATATACATATATATATATACATACATATACATACATATATATATATACATACATATATATATACATATATATACATACATATACATACATATATATATATACATACATATATATATATATACATACATATATATATATACATACATATATATATACATACATATATATATATATATATATATATATATATATATATATATATATATATATATATATATATATATATATATATATATATATATATATATATATATATATATATATATA
>PNEQ01083838.1:0-11071 GCA_003012365.1 Medauroidea extradentata | reverse complement strand
TGAAATTTAAACAATATAAAGTTCCTGAAAGTAAACTTCCATGTGCTACTTTGTTTCTTAGAAATATTATAATTTTGTAGACTGGGCAAGGACTGACATTTCTCGTTATAGTATTGCGAGCCCAATAAGCTCATGTCTGGTGTATGAGTGAGAGAGGTGAAGTTACGTATAATACTCTCCGCACTTTATATGTTACAGCAAAGATGATAGTTTTCTTAACCTAAACCATGTGTTGAAAACGTCACATCTAACTTCGCCTTAAAGACTACTACTAAACTAACTAAATAGTAATACAATTTTTGTTACTCATTACTGTAACCTTTAAAGAAAAAATTTCTTTGCGGCAAATTAACTACGCAGTGGCTAATATGTAAACAGAAAATTCCTTTGCGGTAATAAACATTTGTTGTAAATGTAATCGGCTGCCTGCATGGAGTTCAGTATCACAATCTCTCGACGTCCAGTGGGGTACGGAGAAGAATGACCTGCCCAGGTGTTTGGTGTGGCCACAAGTCGGGGTCATGAATCACCGCTACGTCGGAGAAACGGAAACGGAAGCTGCACAGGAAACCTCGCCCTGGTTTTCATTCTGACTTGGCCGCACCTGCTAGTGGCCATTGTCTAACTGGCACAGACTGTTCTGACGCTTCAAACGCGGTCAACAGTTTTTCTGTTTCGAGCTGGCGACGGTTAGAAATGCTGTGAGGATGGCATCTTGTATCGTCAGACACACGAGTATTTCGCTAATTCACCTTGCAGCTGCTTCGAATACTCATGGTGGAATCGCTAGAGGCAGTTATTTTCGATGAAAATAATTAGGCAATATTTAGTTTCAATTCCTCGCGCTTCGCTGCTTTTAACTCTCAACTTCTTGGGGATCTGCCCACAAATCACAAACATGTAGTGTCGCAGTAACCTTATTCTCATTGGCTCTGTCAAATAAGCGACGCCTAAAAAAAAACACTCTGCCAATAACCATAGAGCAAAGTTGAAATTAAAATCTTAATAATTACTATAAATTAAACCTTTCAGAAGAACAAATACTAAATATCAATAATGACCAAAAACATTTTATAAAATTTTATAATTACTTGAAAAAAATAATATTGAATTAAAATTAAAATAACACATTATGAAAAAACTTTTCGAGCTGAAGTTACATTTAATAATGTTGTCTTAATGTGATGCTTGACCGTGTCTTGTGATTTAAAGTCATGTTATTAAAGAAAAACCAACAACTTTTCTCGTAGATAGGACAATATGATTTAGCAATAAAAATCTGTTAAGATTCAGAAATGCGAACGCGAGGCATTGAAACAAAATGCTGCATAATTCCTTTCACCAAAAATCACTGGCTCTATGAATCACATAGGCGCGACAGACGCGACAGGACCCCCGAGACTTGAAAAACAAAAGATGTCCGTCTGTCAGCATCGAGGTTTGTGACGTCAGCTCGACATAACTAGCGGATTCGATGCGATTTGCGAATAGAAGTAACATCGATTTTATTCGAGTAGGAGTTCGATTTTGCGCCTAAATGTTGGTGAAACTGATGAGTTGGTAGTAAATTGCGTGTATTTAATTTAAGAGAGATATTTTTTGGTTGTAAAGAGCAAACCATAATCTTTTTGGCAAAAGTGTCATTGTGTCTTTATTTTCCACATTTTGGGATGTCGGTAAGTCTTCAAGGGCGTTTACGTGGCAAAAAAATACATCATTTTATGTTTGCACGAGGTAGTGTTCTGTTGTAAACTATTATTTTACTTACTTATTTTTCATATGTTTTATAGTGTTTGGGTGGCTGTAGTCAGAGGTAGGCACTTTATACTGAAACTATTTAAGTGGTTAAGTTGAGGGTGAGGGTTACTTTTAAATGAATTATGTTAGTTTAATTATGGTGGCTTTACTCTACATAAGTTAGTTACAAAATACTACACGGTTGTACTACATAATCTAGATAAGAGGGGAGCGGCTGTTAAGATATTACGTTGTTCTACTCTATGATGGGTGACCCTTTGGACACCTTAGACCTCGCCGTTAGCATGATGCCGGAGGTTGATGATGAATGTGTCGGCTATCGACGGATGGAGGCACGTCGTGGGTCTCGAACCAGGACCATCCTGGCGAGGTGGTGACGGCTGGAAGGCTTGAAGAAGACAGACCACGTTTCCCCCGATACATTGCATTATATTACCACACTTCAGTGCAGGTGGGGAGAATCGCTGAGGCCCTTGTCTAGTGCAGCCCCTACCTGATTGCACTGCCGTCGTCGCTAGCCCGTCCTCCAGGCGAGGCTCTTGGTAATTTTTATATACGTTATTTGTGACTATGTTTCACAATTGTAAACATTTTTTGCTGGCATAGTCTTCTCATAACGACATGAAACAAAGTCAAAATTACAAGTTACGGGAACATAGGAACAGCAAAAACCAAGTGCTTTACTCGAATGAAATAATTTACGCTGAACTTAGATATTATGGGTCATATGCTAAACGAATCAATTAAAAACACAGAACGACATAACATTTTGCTTTTTAAAAAAATCTGAAAATTATGACAGTTTACTTTATTTATGACAATTAAAAAAAAAAAAAAAAAGAAAAATACTTTGTGTTGTGTTGGTAAATATTTTTGCATACGGCCCATAATACCTAATTTCAGTGCAAATAATTTCATTCCAGTAAGTCGTTTCGTTTTCGTTATATCTATGATCCCGTAACTTGCAAACCCTGACTGTCATGACGCTATGGGAAAACTATGAGAGGTAAAGAAATTATAGCTAAAAGCTGCATTTTCACATTGCCATATGTACAAATGTACTAACCGGATGTATGTGAAACCGAGACTGCGATGTACACTGAATTTTGCTACAGACTTTACAACGATACAATTATATGGTCAACGCTTTAAGGGGGATTGATCCCTGTCAGATCGGTTTTACGGTTTTTCTTATAAATCAGGGAATATACACATTGTTTTACTTTTTTCACACTGACAAGGCATAGTTTATTGTTTCATTCACTTTTTGGAATCCATATGGCATTGTTTCTGTTAATGTTGCGGCCTCTGTAGTCGCTCCCGTAAATAAAGCAATTTTTCCTTTTCAGCTGTTTCCCGTTGCAAAATATTGAATATATTATGGTTCCAGCAACTACAGAAAATCGATTAAGTTTGTATCTATGCCTTGTCGTGACAAAAATTTTGATACATCGACTGGAACAGAAGTTATCGAGAAGAAACAGATAAATCCAAGGTGGTAGGGATCAATACCCCTTAAAGTCCCATAGTAAAAACAGTTCGGCGGAAAGTATGCACGATATTTCAGCGCTTGACTCGTTGAGGCGACACGGCATTTTATGCTCGTTTCAAGGTCACCCTTATGTCTCCGTCATTTCTAAGCATCTAGCGGCAGCGGTGGCCGAATGGTCAGACCTCTCGCCTCCCACCAAGGTGATCATGGTTCGATTTCCGGGGGTCGGTCTCCAGATTTTCACATGTGGGAATCGTGCCGGACGATGCCGCTGGTCTGTGGGATTTCTCGGGGTTCTCCCGTTTCCCCCGCCCTTTCATTCCAGCGCTGCTCCATACTCGCCTCAAGTCACCCCTCACCTGCGCTAAAGACCCCGATGTTGAGCGCTGACCACTATTTCTCACTTACTCATTCTGAGCCTCTAACGCGCAGGTAGGCGGCGCCCTTAAGAGTGCGTGGTAGATAAATAAATGCTGAAAACATTAACTGATTGTACGCTTTTTTCGAAGCCACTATGGATAAAATACTCAATGACAATCATAGATAATGGTTTGGCCAACATTATGAGTAAATATTTATCCAGAATTACTAATTCGTTACGCGTGATCTCTTGCACAGCAGTTAAATGCACGAGGTTCCTGCGTCAGAGATCGTGACTCAGAAGTTCGTACCACTGGAAAAAATTTTGTTTAAATCGTCGGCTGAAACTATTGTCTAGGATTGCTACTGTTTAATTTTCGAAAATTGGCTTCAATAAACCTACAGTTATAGGTTAATGGTTCTAGCTTTGAATTATGTACCGCGCCCTCTTAATCGGATTCCATGAGATTTCGTCGCCACAGGTTTTGGCACACCTGTTCGTACAGCACGAGGGCGGTGAGCATATCGAAGGTGCAGTTCGTCGCCTTGCGAGGCGAGGCGGCGTGTGACGCACTTGAGCCCTTGTTACATGCGGTTGTTGGGGGAGAGGGAAGTGTTTGCGAAATGCCAGTACTCGCTCGGCGATGTCCGACAATACGCATTGTGTGCAGACGTCGCAGGCGAGACGTTTGTTGACGTTGGCCGACGTCGTCGTGGCGCTCTGCAAACATACGTGTCCGTGCCGCCACACGTGCTACGTGCAGCGACACCGCGGCTCAGAACAACTACCTGTACAGAACTCAAATACCACGGCGGTGTCTTTGATATTCACCAAGCCAAGTCCTCGCCTGGCGCAGGGAAAGTGTTGTGGCGAGTCACGTCTTTTCTCTATACGCGAAACCGCGTAAGAGGGCGCGGTACATAATTCAACTCTAAATGCATTAATCTGTAATTGTAGGTTTCTTGAAGCCAATTTGTGAAAATTAAACAATAGCAATCCTAGACAATAGTTTTAGCCAACGTTTTAAACAAAATTGTTTCCAGTGTTACGAACTTCTGAGGCACAATCTCTGACGCCGGAACCTCGTGTATCTAACTGCGGCGCAAGAGATCACGCGTAACGAATTAGTAATTCTGAATAAATATTTACTCTTAAAGTTTGCGAATACAATTATCTAGGATTGTCATTGATTATTTTATCCATACTGGCTTCGAAAATAGCGTAGAAATCAGTTTATGTTGTCAGCGTTTATTTTTCTACTACACACTCTTAAGGGGCCTCCCTGATTAGGCTGCATTTGAGCGGTAAGAGTGCCGTTGACCGACGTGTGTAATCCATAGAAATTGTGAAATTTCGCGAATTCAATGACCAGCATGTTAGAATCAAATATTCAATGCAAACTCAAGTCCCGACCATTTGTCCACTAGCTGCTACTCTGTGGAACAGCAGGCAATGAACGAATAGAATATATGTATATGTCAACGAGCTATATAGTTAACATAGAGGGGCGGAAACGCTTCCAAAGTGAAGCCCAATTGAACGGCTGTTTTGACCCTACAAAACATTGCGAACACAGCAGTGGGGCCAACATTATGCTGAAAATCCGTCGTATGTTCGCATAAAATCCGTTACTTTATATCTCCACTATATTCCCGCTAAACATAGGAAAAATTCCAATAATTATTGTAATATATTATACTGTAACAATGTTTAAATTTGCATAATAGCTCTCGTCTCTCGACCGGATGTAAGAGTCCGCCATTTTATCTAGGGTCAAAATACCACGTTCAATTGGGCTTCACCTCAGAGCCTTGGAGATTGCGGTTTCCGCCCTTCTGTATATATATATATATATATATATATATATATATATATATATATATATATATATATATATATATATATATATAATCCATCCCAATTGGGAATCAGCATCTTCACTGACACGGGAACGATTTGACCCGTGGGAACAGAGGAGTAATAAGATCCAGAGCGACATGCTCGACGGAAGCATATCGCCTCTATTCACAGCGCGCCAAACAGGCGTGCAAGGTTTCCATTGGAGTCTTGTTCCTGTAGGACTTTATAAGCGGTGACCTTAACATTTTATTTTTAAATAGTTTGTAGTAAAGGTCAACGCATGCTTTTTGTTTTACACGTAACGAATTCAGGCAGTATTTTCGGGGTAATAGCGGTCTGGAAAAAGTAATTTTTTGGCGTTTTGAGTTCCCCGAAAATCGTGTTTCTAACAAGCGTGCTGAATTTTATAATCAAAGAGGCGAAGCATGAAGTGTGAGTTCTTTTCGTATGTAAACGCAATACGAATAAGTTAAAAAGTGTCCCTAGTCAATAAATTAGCACAATTTCAGGACCACTTGTTTATTCTAATTTTAAAAGAAAAGTATACCTACGACAACACAACTTTTTTGAGGTAAAGTCAAAAGCCGTAGCTCTGTTTCTGTAGTTGCAGTTATGCTACTGGAATATCAGTACGATTATAAGAAAACTGTGAATTTAGGAAAATATTGTAATAAAGCGCCATTTATTTATAATACATATACTTCTATTAAACAAATAGTTAAGTGTATAAATATGTGTTTGTGTGTATATGTGTGTTTCAATAGGACATAGTTAATTGCCTTAACTTTTATTCGAACTATTAAGGCGTAATTATGTTATAATTAACCTAAAACTAAATTTTAGGATAAACATTATCACCATGTAATAAAGACGAAATGAAATAACAGTTAGTACCGATTTAGTCCATAAATATGCACTTAATCATTATTCGTCAAGTGTAATGTTTCTATTAACAGACATTGCCAGTAAGTCATCACACTCTTAACTTATTAAACTGAAATAGATAGCTTTAAGAAATGAGGGGTTGCAGTTTCTTAAGGGGCCTCCGTAATAGGCTGTGTTTGTGTGCACGAGGCAGGAGCGTTAAGGTTGCCGTTTAAAGACATATGCAATGCATTATCGCCTCTCCGCACAAGCTACTCAGATGGCGTGCAGTACTTTACTATTATCATTTTTCCTATGAGACGTGAAGCGGTAATCTCATTAATTTTATTCGTGGCCGACATAGTTCAAAGTCTAACGCTTGTTTCTATAGTTGCGTATTTCGAATCCGGTTTTAATTCTTTATTCTTCCTATTACGGCAGTCTGGAAAGGCCATTTTTATTTGTTAATTTTTTTCCCACTGCAACGCACCTGAAACGCAAGTATAGGGAGGCGCCACAACGAAGCAAGCGCTGAACTAGCATGCAAGATTCACACAGATCCATTTCTACTATAGGATTCTAAGCGATGACAATACATAATTTTACTGGCGGAAAATCAGTAGTTCAGTGCACATTTCACGTACAACCGGTTAGTACACTCTAAATCCGAATTTGTGAATATTCTCTTGATTCACGCCGATGGATGGAGCTGTTCCAACAAATTGAATCAGTGGGAAACCACTGTGAAATCGGTGACGATTCACTGGCTCCGATAAAGAGTGCCAACATTCCACAAGTTAATTAGTGAATGTCCACAGATTTTCCTGTAATTTTTCACTGATTAATTGAGTAAAAACTGTTCCTTGAAAACAACTGGAAATATGCCTACTGTGAATATTCACTTATTCACTTGTGAGATGTTGGCACTCTTAAAATAAATTAGTGAATATTTACTAATTAAACAGTGACTATTTTTACTGATTCAAATTGTTGAACCTGTTCCAGTCATCAGCGTGTATCAGTGAATATTCGCTAATTCAGATTTAGAGTGTACATTATCAAGTACGGCAGTGGGAAAAGAATTTTTAGCTATATTGGAGTGCTTAGAAATAGAGTTTTTAATGTGCATGGTGTCTTAACAGTGATATTCCGGACTTATCTGAAGTGTGTTTTCCTTTTCGTACGTTAGCACAATAACAGCATGTGTAATATTTCCGTGAAAAAAAAAACGTGTATACAAACGCAATGAGACGCATTTGAAGTACGTTGTTGACGGCGCCATTTAAAAAAAACCTGTTATGTACCAGTTTCAAATGTCTGCGTTTTCACGGGTTGCAACAGTGGAGGGATAAGAGCCAGAGTGCCACGCTCGGCAGGAAGCATATTGCGTCTGTTCACGGAGCGCCAAACTTGCGTGCAAGGTAATCTACCATACGGGACTTTTAAGCGGTGGCTCTAAAATATTATTTTTGCTTCTTTTTATTGAAATGTTATAATTTAATACGTGTTCTTTTTCCAGGATATACTTCGTACCTTCTTCTTCTACTGGTATGATTATCTCAAAATAAATTACTTTGTGAATTGGTTCCGTTCTGCATAACTCCATCCAATTATAATGTTTCTAAAAGCCGTGCTGAATTTTTTAAATTATAAATGCTTAGTCTGAAGTATTTGTTATTTTGCTTTTTTGACCAGACGTAGAGTCAATCCGCGAAATATTGGTGTCTATACATTTAGTGAATTCTTTCCGGAACTACTTTTTATTTGCACATTTTTACTCTTTTCATATTTATTTTTCTGTTCAATAAAGAAGTTTTTCGTGCTTTCTCACATTGTGACTGCCGCCAAATAATAAAACCAGTTAAAATATTTCATATATTAGAAAATCCGTCTTTTACAGTCATCGGCTATTAGCTCGTGAATTTAATTTGTTTATAGCTTGTAATCGTTACTCTCGACGGGGAAGAAAACGGTATTATTAACAATTAATTGAAGCTGTGTGACGCCTAAAATGCATATTCATGTATTCGTAGTGTCGGTGGGCTAGCGGAAGAAATTAACACGGGCTCTCGTAAGTGTTGAAACTGCCGCGAGCCGGCAATGTTATAGAATAACGGTGTGGAATACTACATGGGCGCGTTGCCTAATGTAAGTGGATAGCACAAAAAAATATCACGTTTTCTCTTTTACGTACTGCGACAGAAAATAATTAATAATTATTTTAAGTTTACCTGTTTTTATTGAATAACAAAGTTTAAAGTAAATTTCTGTTCTCAGCTATAAAGTTTTAATAGGTATCCAGTGTTTCAAATATAGCGAAGTATTAATCTAGAAATTTTGAATATAATTATTTTCAACAAAAATTATGGAACGTGGGTGTATGTTCAATTTAAAATAAAATAAAAATTATGAGTTAATTTTTTCTGGAAAATACTTTCGTTTGACATGCCCAAAGGCCCGTAGGCAGGCTCAAGGCTCCACATTAGTCGCCATATTGAATTATTTTATTTTGCGCTTTTAAGAAATTCTGACAAGAAAAATGTGTAATTCGCTACTATAACATAAATTCTATTTACCTTGCGCTACAATAAGCATAGCAGTTGAACTTTTAAAGTATAGCCTATTTAAACCGCAAATGGTGCAGCTTTTGTTTTTATTTGCTATACTGACTGCGGCCTAAATATACGGCTTCCTGAGAAAGTGGCTCTATGTTCGAGACCACTGCGTTTTATTCGTAAAGACGGTAAAAATTCACGGGTTCAGTGACATGTAGGCTAGCCTCCAAGAATATATATGTACTCAAGAAGACATCAGCTGATAGCTGGTTGTTTACTGACACAGAGGAACCACATGATTGGACCAGCGCTTAGTCACTTCTTTATTATTGGCTCAGCGCTCTCCAAGGTGGTCAAGTATGTCAAAAACCAATTGTGAAAGTGACGCGAAATTACAGTTATTTGAAATAAAGCGTGTGCCCAAAATAAAACACGAATTTTTCATGTCCGTAGTTATTTGTTTTCATCTAAGTAATAATTAACCCGGATTTCGGGTTCTGTCGTTAGTAATGAATTGCGTGATTTGTAGAGCCAATAATTTTTTATAAAAAATAATTTTGCAACAATTTGTTTCAAATACTTATGTGAACATATACAGCACTGCTTCATGGCCAATGATTAGAGCCACGATTTTGTCGCGAAAAGAATTTTGCAACATTTTGTTTCATTGTCTTGCGTTCACAACGGCAGCCGTGCTTCACGGTTATTAGCAGCGTGTCTTTGTTCAGACACGTCCCTCATTTGACTGCACCAATAACAATGAGACTACTGTTGTAACTCAATGCGTTTGTTATTTGCCAGTAGAACCTCAAGACAAGCGACAGTAAAAACGTCCAATCACTGACCAGGAATCAGAGATGCAGTTGTTAACATAAGGCATTCAAACCGAATGGTGCAAAAATATGTTCGCCATAACATCGTGGCTCTACCAATGATACGATGTTTTTAACTGTCAGCGTCTCGGGGGATATACTCGCAAATCACAGACGTTGTGTTGTATTAACCTTGTTCTGATTGGCGTAGTCATATTAGCGGTGCCTCTACTCTGATACAGTCTACCAATAACCAAGAAGCATAGCTGCAGGTGTGCACGTGAGGTATTGAAACAAAATGTTGCATAGTTATTTTCACCGAAACCTCTGACTCCACTAATATGTGAGTTAAGTCAAACACATACGAATAAAGTGGGTAAGCGTACGGCATACCGTAAATTAGGATATAAAATAAGTGTTAAAAGCCGTACGTTAAGGGCTTAGTTACCATTTCAATGTATTTAATAACTTAGTGAGACAAAACTGAGGTCGTATTCGGGTGATTACAGACTCGGTTACCGTTCCGGCCGTCATACAATCACTGGCCATGAATGGGAGCTGCAGATATGCAGATAAACCTTTGAAAGAAGCTAGTTCAAAATCTTTTCGCGAATATCAGTTGCCCGAAATGATTGGTAGAGCGGGTGATATTTGGTGAAAATGATTATGCAACATTTTGTGTCCATGCATGACGCTCACATCTACACCTCTGCTTCTTGTTTATTGGTAGCGTGTCCTTGAGAAGTGATGTCTTTCATTTGACTGTGCTAATCACAATAAGGTTACCACAGTCTGTGATTTGCTGGTAGATCCCCAAGACGTTGAGAGTTATAAACAACCAATCACTAACCATGAAGCAGAGCTGCAGATGTGCACATGAGGCGTTGAAACAAAATGTTGCATAATTCTTTTCACCAAAAATCACTGGCTCTAATGATTGGAAGTTTTTTACTCTCGGCATCTTGGGAGTTTCTACCAACTATTTACAGAATTGTGGTGTTGCAGTAACCTTGTTTAGATTTCCCAAGTCGAATAATTAGAGACCAGAAAAATGTGTGGGTTTACTGACCTGTAGACTAGCCTCCAAGACTATATGTGTATAGGATGTTCACTATAAACTGACCACTCAGCAGAAAAAGTAGTTAATTAAAAATATGTTTTATTGGACCAATATATTGTTGCGTGCCATGTTCCTGGAGGCCAGTGGTCGGCGGCTGTTTCGTAACACCTTGAGGGCTGGCCGATGACTCAAAGCCCGGGTGGCTCATAGTGGGAAAACCGCCGCACCTACATCATAGATACCTGTCCCAACTGCGTCTTAACCCTTCGAGGGTGGCCTACGTGACTGCTAGCATATCCGAAACATGAT
>PNEQ01083833.1:0-21217 GCA_003012365.1 Medauroidea extradentata | reverse complement strand
ATACAATATGTTATAAAAGTTTACATACATAGTATGTTTGAATCAATATTCTGAGCAACATTTTACTTAATGAACACAAGAAACATAACAATAGTTGTGTTGAACATATTCAACAGCGCCATAAAGGATTCATCACCTGACTAAATGTAGCACAGATCAAAAATGTTAAATCGGGACCAGGTACGCAACCTCCTCACAATATAGATGTGAAATCTTCACCAACTGAATGGAAAACTCTCCAAGTTTTGCTTATATTCATTGCACTTTGATGTTGCTTCCATGTCACCCTAACACATCTAAATTATATTACAGTCAAACCTCTTTAATACAAACCTGAAAGGACCAAATATTTGGCTGTTTGTAATAATGAGGTTTGTATTAACAGGTGTTCATTGAAACCTTAAAATGTTTCTAAAATTTGTCACACTGCTTATATCCACAAATCAAATAGTCTTTTCACCACAATGACTTCCTTTTACTTGAGAACTTGATATTGCATGGTTTAATGCATAAACAAAATTTTTATTAAGCATTTAAGTAATTTTATTATTTCATTTCTTGTCCTGAGCCCGACTACCCAGACTCTTCTTACAAGGCGTAAGCCTATCCAACATAAATAACAACGAACAAAGATAACAAACAAGGTTAAATGGGACTACTGTTTTTTGCATCTACTGACCTATGCTTATAGCTTATCAGAGATTAGGGATCTACTCTGTACGTTCCTGAGCAATGAAAAAAACATTCTCAAACAAACTATATATTGACATTTTAAGCACTCCTGATACAATATTCGAACAACCTTATCCCACTTTACAAAGAGTTATTACAATTCGATGCAAATGCACGACTTGCCACAACACTCTTTACACTTGACGTCATAACATGTCAGTTCCTTGTTTTACGCTTATCACCTCAAAACACTGACAATGACCATAACACGCTTGAATGCCCAAAGCAACAACTACGATTACAATTACAATTACGCACCAGTACTATTAACACATCTTTTAAAGGTAGGTCAAAGCACAATAGTAACGCAGATACTCTCACTGAGTCTCCATTCATCCTCTGCGCACGAAACGCCCCTCGTCTATTCTTCCTAACATAAACGCCCTTCCAACGAGCACATTAACTCAATAAAATGTGACGATTACCACACTCTTCGATCTCCCGTAATGGAGAAAGCCCGGCAACCCATCCATTTCGCAGGAATTCCTTTTACACCAGCGCTACTACCTCGTAGAGCTGAATCCCCCTCCAGCGGCGCCACGCGGTGCGAACTCGCGCGCCCGACAAATGTTTGCTAGGGCCTCTTCTGCACCAGCGGACACAACCTGTCCATTTTACTCACCAACCGCCTCTGGCTGTGATGGAGGCAGATACGCACGATAGCTAGACGAGCCAACTTAAGTTTCGTGTTGCGTCTTTCACACACACAGCGGCCAGCAGAATACTAAAAACCCTTCGTGACCACTCTTCAGAACCGCCGCCTCTCCCATCGAACGCAGGCATCAGAGTGTCTTTCTCTCTGATGCGAGCAGCGCTCGCATGCCCCCCCCCTAGCGCCCCTACCGCTGGTCGGCGGAACCAGCCTTCCCCCCCCCCAACCCCAGGCCGCCCTCCTCCATGGCCAGTGGAGGAGAGGAGCGGGGTGGGCTGGGGGGCAACCAGCACCGTCAACAAGGGCAACCCACCTCCTAAAGATTCCATCCCATCAAGCTAACGACAAGTCACTCACAGGAAGGGAGGGCAAAAAGACTCTCCCAAAACTCAAAAGTGAAGAAGAACCCCCCTAAAAGGATTTAGAAAAACTCAAAACACCCAAACCCAGCAGGAGCCCGCTCAGTCCCACTCCAATGGGAATAAAAATCTGTTTATATTAATGACAACTTTGTATTAACAGGGTTTGTATTTACAAGGTTTCACTGTAAATGTTTTTCCCATACACAGTTTATGGACGTTTAGTAAAACGGAATGAATAACATCTGTGATTCTGTGTTTTAAATTATTAATGTCGTTGATACGTTCACTGTACACACGTTGCTTCACATACCCACAGGTATAAGTCTAATGGCGTCAGATCCGGAGATTGTTGGGGTGATGGCTTGACAGAACCCCTGCCTATCTGCCACTGGGGGAATATTGTATTCAAATACTCATGAACAATGGCAGTGTAGCGTAGAGGAGTGTCATCGTGGTGGAAGATAACACCTTCCGGACATTGTGGCACTGCGTTCAATTTCTGACATGTCAAGGTAATTGCTTTCACAGTTTGCTCTGCAAAAAATATTGGGCCTATCACTTTATCATGCATCAAGCTACATCACACATTCATTTTAAGTGTGTTACATTTGTACTCAACGTAGGCACGGGGATGTTAGGACATTAAGATAATCATGTCCACAGACATGGAATGTTACCTCTTCGCTAAACACAATCTTGTGCAGAAATCATTCATTATTGTCGAAGTAATGAAGCATATCTGTAGCAAACGTGAATCGTTTGGATCTGTCTGCCAGTATGATAGCATGCAACAGCTACAATTTGTAACTCGAAAATGTGGAAATTTCTTTAGCACTGTAGTCTTGCATATGTGTAATTGTCGAGCACATGCACACACAGATTTTTTAGGGCTCCTTCGGTAGCTCACCTGTATAGCATCTTGCCACTAACCGATGGCCTATCAGAACGGGGTTTGTCCGACAAACTGCTGGTATCCTTTAACTGCTGATCACACCGAGTAATGTTATTCCAATGTTGTGGGGGCACTTCATTGTACATGCAACGATATTCACATTGTGCTTTGATCACAAATTCAAATTTCACAAGCCACAGAACACATTGAAATTTTCAATTTACCATTCATGTCTTGACTGGCATGGATGTGGGTTGATCCACTGGCCTGCATTTTGTGGTGTTGCTTAATCACCTGTGAGCGCACATGCGTGTACATAATACTACAGAAACTTAGAGAGATTTCCTTTTATTTGGTGAAGATTTCACATTTATATCTTATTTTGTTGCTGTCCTGTGACCTGTCAAAAGTGCACCTTGACTTTATGGACATACTGTACAACACTAGCTGTTTTGATTGCATGCTTCCCACTGCTAGAGAGTTGTGCGGTAAAATATAATTTGTCAGTAGTAATTAAGAAGTAAATTGATTATAGGCTGCTGACTACAAACTGAATATTTTCTAAGATATTCTTGCCAAGCATGCATTCATTGTGGCCTTCAGATATTACCTTTTGAGTACAACGAAGTCTACACACACGCATTATAAATTGTACTTGCTTTGACATGCTTCTGTTAACAAGTGATGGAAAATTACAGATTGGCTAAAATTAAAAAAGGAACTTAGTTTCGAAAATACTTACTTTGCTCTGAATAACCCATGTAATCTTTTTCTTTGTTCACAATTTAACTACGGTTGTTGGCATTTACAAATACGCACTATTTCTCGCACTTGTGTACCTTTCTTGGCTCTATGTCAAAGGCGATCTGTCCATAAGAAAGTAAGTGTCACTTATTCCCCTTTACAGATTCAAAGGAAGTTGTTACTCACATGCTTTTCTACCGTTGCAAAGACATGGTAGTACCACGAGTCTTGCTAAACTGAATTGACATAACCGATAAAAGCAAGGAATGCTATTTCTTATATCTGTATCAATGGTTAGAAATAGATATAGCATGTTACTTTTTTGTTTATATTTAGTACAGTCATATCTCCCAGCTTGTTTTCCATTCTAATACTATTTAATGAATCTCTAATTATGATGTTGACTGCTATGATTGTGTATTTTATTTATTTTGGTTTATATTTGTGCTGACAAGTTGTAATCATACATCAGTGTAACCTCCATTAAGGAGTATTCCATTTAATGAAAAATCCTATTTAATTAATTAAGTTAAGATTTGGTTTCATCAAACTGTCATAAGTAGGATGCATTTTTAACCTCCAAATATTCTAATTTATTTCATTCAAAATTATTAATTTCTCTTTATAACAAACAACCGGTTTCAGAAATACGTGTAAATACAGTGGAACCCAGCTATAATCTTCCCATTAATAATGTTTTAATGCTTGTAACACAGTATTTTATTGGTTCCGACAATTTGTTCATTACTGCAACGTAAACATTTCCTCTAAATAAACGTTTTTGTGTTCCTGCTCATAGTGTATTTATTTTCTCATTAAAAGACAAAAATTTATGTGAAATTTTACACAGTACATGCCCTTTTGTTTTAGTTACATTGATAAATGCATTATATACTTATTACAATATTTTCTAAATGTGCGAACGGTATAGGAACAGTTTTCTTAGTGTAATAGATATTGCAACACTCATAATTCTGTTCATTTAATGATAAACCAGACGTCTTCGCGCCCAATAACAGCGCACCCATCTCGCCTAATGGGCAGCGAAGTAACTAAATGAAAATAGCCAAAATACAGCCTTAACATATACATGTTGAAGTGTGTGTTCAATTCACTTGTGTATTTTATGGTCGTGTTTATGTTTTACGTTTCCGGTGCGAGCAAATTGGTTATCATATACACTAGACCCCCGATTTTACGAATACTCACCGTTCCTCTCATCACATTCGTAAAATCGATAGCGGCTTATTTTGCTCCCCCCCCCCCCTCCCCTCCACGAACTTAACATAAAATTTTAAAATTTCATTTTTTGTGCGAAATGTATCTTAGTTGGGCCCCGACGTCCGTCACGTTTTGCGGGAAATTAGTTACTGTAATTATGTAAACATAATTTAATATCAGTAGCCTGACGTCAACACCGTTGAGCAGTAGATATGACGGACACTTGTCCCCAACAAATGAGAAAATCGAGATTATGAGAGTCTTCTCTCGAGCGAATAGCCCGACTTCCGTAGCATTTGACAGAAAAATAAAGCAAGTGGTTGTTGAAATATATATTTATATCAATAGGCAGACGTCTGACGATCAAAAGAACATCGCTAAACAGTAGATATGACCGACCCTTGTCCCCAAAAAATGAGAAAATCAAGATTCCGAGTGTCTTCTCTCGAGCGAAAAGCCAGACTTCCGTAGCATTTAACGGAAAAATAAAGCAAGTGATTGTTGAAATATAAATTTATATCAATAGGCAGACATCTTACGATCAAAAGAACATCGCTAAACAATAGATATGACTGACCCTTGTCCTAAAAAAAATTAGAAAATCGAGATTTTCAGTGTGTCTTCTCTCGAGCGAATAGCCCGACTTCCATAGCCTTTAATGGAAAAATAACTCAAGTGATAGTTAAAATATAAATTAATATCAATAGGCAGACGTCGTACGATTAAAAGAACACTTGCTAAACAATAAATATGACCGACCCTTTTCCTAAAAAAATGAGAAAACGCAGCTGCCGAGTGCCTTCTCGCGAGCCAATTGCCCTATTTGTGTAGCACTTAATGGGGAAAAAAGTGAGCATTCGTTACTAGCTCATTGCCCTTGTAAATTATTCAGCAAAGAAAGAAGGAAAACGTGGATGTATTTATTCATTGCGCAGTTTTATATAACTTAACGTCAAAACAATCCCTCGACGTTTGATGAATTGTACACAAACGTTGATACAAGTAGCGTGAAGAGCTGACAGATAGCGTAACTGTATGAACGTTCACAAGATTGAAGATAGATAGCGGCACCGTAGCATATACCAACATTCAATGTTCCAAAAACGCTATTTTGTGATGTTCTTACTTAAAATCATCAAGAATTATATGTATAGGTTGTAGCAAATAATCACTTTCACAGCCAGTATGCGCGGTAAAAATAAATTAGGAGTTCTGAGATTACGTAATACACGAACATCTATTTAATTTTCAAGTTCGACATACCCGAAGACAAATAGGTAGCGTTATTATCATGCTCACTTGTGTAATGCACATTTTAGACACGCAGTAACACATTGTTTAAACAAATTATGCGCCAAGTTAATTGTTTTAAGTTCGTATGGTGTTAACCCAATAAACAAAAAAAAATTTCACGCTATTATTTATAGGGTTAGCACGTAAAAACGTAAACACATTCAGCGCGAGGCGAGAAAGATATAAGACGTCGTGAAACAGCCTAGGAGGAGGCTGTACTATAGTATAATGAGCATCTGCGCATGCACTGGAACTTTGCGGCGATAGTACGACCTTAATATAGATCCTAATACGTTGTAGTTGATGGAGACAGGCCGGCCGACTTGGCACAGGCGGCGGCGCCACCGCGCGGTTTTCAAACTATTGCTGTCACACTTTTTTATCGGATTTTCACAATTTTCTTTTACTTTTAATATTGTGACTTACCAAGTAATAAAACTGCAACTCTACAATTCAAATTTTAATGCCGTGAATTGGATAGTATATTTTTTGTTCATTGTCAATGTAGTTCCTTAAAATTTTTTTGTCGTAGAATTTTGTTATTTTTTGAGTGTTCCTGAGATTGTATTCGTAGAATCACTACCTTCGTTAAATCCAGGGTTCGTAAAATCGGGGGTCTAGTGTACTGAGAAGGAAGTTTTATTTAAAATAAATGTGTTGATTTTGTATTAAACGTAAGTGGAATGTGTATTATTGTTAAGTTGTGCTGTATGTAAACAAAATGGCTGGTACCGATGTAATAAAACTGAAAATGTTTTCTTTGGCTGAAAAATTGGACATTATTATCACGGAGACAGAAACCTTGGAAAAACACACATCTCTTTTGCACAAGAACTAGAAATACCAGTCACTACCTTGAACACAGTTGTTTCAAATCAAGAGACAGTATTAAAAATAATCGCAGCTAAATCTGTTATTGTAAAGTATTAAAAATAATGGCAGCCAAATCTGTTATTGTAAAAAAAACTTAAGTGCAAAGAATACTAGGATGCGGATGACAAGCTTCTAGAGTGGTTTAGGCAGCTGTGTGCAGCTAAACTGCCCTTAAATAGGACAATTTTGCAGGGGAAAAGCCCAAGAAGTAGCTCTGAGGTTCGGTGTAGTGAATTTCAAGCTGTCAAGTGGTTGGCTTGACCAATTTAAAAAACAAAATGGCATTGCTTACAAGGTAGTCAGTGGCAAAAGTGCGTGTGTAGATGAAGCAGTGAAAGATAACTGGCAAACAATATTTCAACTAGGATGAATGTGCTTTGTTTTTTTAACTCATTGGCTGATAAATAATTTGCTCTCAAAGGTGAAAAGTGCAGTGGGGATAAGAGAAGTAAGGAACGAATCACTGTGCAACTTGGTGCCAACATGGATGGCACTGAGTAACTTCCTCCACTTGTGATTGGAAAATCGGCCAAACCTAGATGTTTCATAAACATTAAAATTTTGCCTTGCCAAAATGAGATTATTATGAATGCCTGGATGACATCTAAACTGTTCTTGCAATATCTGCAATTCCTAGATGCTCAGTTCGGTTGCCAAAACAGAAAAGTGATCCTTTTCATTGAACTGCTCAGCACACCCAACTGAAACATCTCTGAGCAATATCCAGGTAGAATTCCATTTGCCAAACACATTGTGCCTCCAGCCCATGGACTGGGCATCATCAAAGTCTTCAAGCAAAAATTCAGGTCACGTTTGTGCAAGATTCTGTTGTGTGACGTTGAGGCAAAGAAAACACTAAAGGAAATGAGCCTCCTGACTGCGATGCACTTGTTGATTGCATCGTGGAACTCTCTGCAGCCTTCAGTCATTTAAAATTGTTTTAGGAAGGCAGGATTTACCCATGGCCATGATTGGCCATGATGCAAGTGCCAAGTATGCTGTTTTGCCATCTACATCAGTGGAAAATAGTGAAGATAAACTTGTGACACCATTATCACTGCATGAATGGCAAACTCTGCAAGAGACCTTGAACTTTACATTGTCTTTCAATGACTCTGTATCTGCAGACGACGACATCTTACCTTGGCACACACTGTCATTAGTAGAGCTGTGTGTGATGATGTCACAAAATGTGGAAAAGACAGTAATGGGGACAGCAGTAAAGATTAGGTCCTTCCAGTTACTCATTCACAAGCTTGGGAATCTCTGTGTTCTCCGAAACTTTTTTGCTTCCCAGGATAGTGTTACATATAGTGTCATGCACTCATTACTTAATCTGGATGATTATTTAATGAATCTGAGTAACGATTAAAAAAAAAAAAACAAGCAAGCGTAAAGAGTTTCTTAGTAAGTGTTAAGAGTTGTGCCTGATGTTTACTTTTTATATCCAGCATTAAGTTGTTTTCCACAGCGTTCCTTTTGTAAAATATTTCTTACTTCATATGTCTACATCACTGAAAGACATTTGATTACAAATAAGTGAATCAGTATAGTACCAATATAATGTGATGCATTGTGATGATGTTAGCCAATTGTTTGTATTTTTAGGGTATGTTTCAGATAATTTACATCCGTAGTATTTTTTTCCCCTTGATGATAGCCTTGTTTTTGTAGTTTTTTAGTGTAGAGTAAACCTCCGATCTAACGACATCGGCGATCTAACGACATAATTTCCAGGAACCATGGAAAAATTAATATTTTAAAAATTTATCAAAGCTAAGCAAAGTGAAAAAAATCGCAGTAAAAGTTGATTAAAAATAATTATGCGTACAATTAAATATTAACATAATACAGTTATCATAAATTAGTAATATGCAGCTGTGAAACAAAAAAAACTGTGTGAAAATGCTAGAAACTTCTGCTGGAATATAGTTAAAGCGCGAGCCGAGTGCGTAGGCAGCCCGCGCAACACCGACATGCGAGACGTGATAACTAACGCTGCCTTATCTCCTAATGCTCCCCCTCACTTCTCCACGCCCCACCTGCCTGAACTTCCCTCTCACACTCCTCCACGTGTCCTTATCTCAGCTATGCAATTCGATACGCGACGTGGCATAGCATAGTGGTAATTTACAACCTTTTTTGAGGAAAATCGTCTGTGTTGCAATTTCCTTTGTGAGTGCTGTCCACGCCAGCCAATAAACATTCCCCCCCCCCCCCAGCGAACAAGCCAGATTGGGCTTACGTGCGCATGAACTGCTGACTGCCTGATAGTCATGTGCAACTAGCATCCTGTCTCACCACAAAGCAGAGCCACATGTTTGTTTTTCCTCTCCCACTCTGCGACTCTCTCCCATGTTTCCGTGTCTTGTGATAGCCCAGGGAGATGGGGGTTGAGGAGACACGTTTTTTCCCGCCCTCATTACAGCACGGCAAAAAAAGAGGATCAGCAGTCCGTAAAAGACAAAAAAAATCCAGCGTTATCTCTTTTTTTTTCATTAGCTGCAGAATTGAGCTCAGCTTGACCTTGACAACTTCCACTGTATTATTGATCACTCGTTATATGGCTATGAAAGCGCTGCGGAGTAAAGCGGCCTACGACGCAAACACAACAGTCCTGTCGCTGTGTGCGGCATGTGGACTGATAAGGTTTTTGTTTTATGCTCGCTCGACAGTGGAACAATAAGAGCGACTGCAGCCAGTGCGACGAGAGCCATTTCATCTCTATTCGCAGTACAGAACATTAAACTGGTGCGTTGTGCAAAGTATCAAGATTTTTCCAATAGCCCTACAACTTTTGGCGACGAGTAATTCAGTCGTTATTTTATATGTGACAGCACAGTGAAAAGTATTTTTTCCTTGCCCTTTTGAGTGGCTCTAAATTTGCGTTCATAATGGGCGTTCCAAATTTTAAAAAAATACAGATTTTTTTTGTTTGTATGTTCTTTAATACACACTTTTATTAGTATCACGTAAATGCTTATAATGGAAACAGCCTGTAACAGTTCTTGTGCAATAAAAAAAAAAACTCAATGGCTGTACTGAAAGGTTTAAAAATCGTTTCTGTTTACATTCATCTAAATAATACGAGTTGTTCTGCTGTGGTTTGAAACTGCTTCGCGCAAGACAAGCAGAATGAATCACGCGCACACGAGCTGCTTGGAGGCAAGCCAATGCCAAACTTCCGTCCCCCATCATACACAACCAGACAGAGCGCGCCGCTCTGCCACGCACGTCACGGTAGGGGATTGTGGGATACCATTTTATTTGGAAGACACCGTTTCATCATACTAAAATATAGTTTCAATTAAAACTTTTTTTAAACTGGTAATTTTTATATATAGATTTTAGAAAAAAATACTTAAATGTTTTTCATTTGTTGGGGGAGGGGACAAATTTAGTTACTTCGGGACTAACGACATCAGTGATCTGACAACATAATTTCCTGACACTGTGCAATGTTAGATCAAGTGTTTACTGTATGTTTCAGAATATCTTTTTTTCCCCCTCTTACCAACTTATTATCAAGTTAACATCTGTGCATATGTTTTAGGTAGTAGCCCACCTTTGTAGTGTTTAAAATTGCTAATGTAGTCACATCAATATTTTAATTGCACATTTGATAATGAGTACTGTTTCAAAGTTAGTCTAGGGTTTTTTTATTGATTTTCAATTGCATTTCATAATAAAATTACGTAAATTGTGTGAGTTTTATTTGTTTTTTGTACTGAAGTATACATTGGATTTCACGCTATAAACTATGAAACTGTCATTGTGCTTTACTCTTTAAATATGATGGTTCCCTCTGTTATAAAGTTTTCCTGGATATAACATCTATTTTTCCTGGACCCTTGGAAATCGTTATAAGAGGTTTCCACTGAAATATTATTCTACTAGCCACTATTTTTTATTTGGCTTCATGCTGAAAATATGTTAATACCTAGGTACGCAGCATCAAAAACTGTAAATAAACATAAACACCACTTCTTCAGTTCCATGGTTTAATGATACACCCAAAGTGCTCATGCAGCACTTTACATAAAATGGCTGGCCAACTTGTAGCTGCTGCTTCAGCGCTTATAGTGTTGGAATTCTGTACCATGGCTTTGGCGTGACAAACATGTCCGAATCCCATATTTTCGTGGTCAAAGGTTTGCATACACAACAGTAAACATCATCTTGGATATAGGACCTCTTTGTTTATTGTTTTTCTTTTCCATTACCGAATTATTGATGGACGTTTATAAGTGTGGTATTTACATACGTGGTTAGTTGTGACTTTAACATGAATGCATTCCAAAAAAAGTGTGGGGTAGATAATAAAAAAACTAGAAATTTTAAAACGTGTTGGTCTAGGTGCAGGTGATAAAATGTGTGACTTTGCTAACATTTTTGACATCCATGTCTAAGCCTACACTGTCGGTCATAATTTCAAATTGTAATTGACGTTATAAAGTTTCTTTAAAATGAAGACTTGAGACAAGAAACTTAGATTGGCTCATGGAGGTTAGGGCATAATAACAATAATGTTTTGGGATCTATTCTACAAGAAAAGGCTTGGGGCAGAAAGCAGTTAGAATGAGAGTAGAAAATTTGTAAACATCCAATGGCCAGATTTCCAGTATTATAAGCCATTGTAACATTACTACATTAAGATATGTGGTGAAGAACATGGTGTAACCCCAATGTTTTTTTTAACTTGGCTACTTAAAAATTAAGCTTTGTGTGCTAGATAAACTGCTCAAGACATTTTCAATTCTGTAATTATCAACAACGGTTACTCATTTTGTACCGGCTAAACTATTGTTTTTAGAGGTATAGTTTATTGGTGAAAATTGTTTCCAGGGATATTAGTAATCCTACTTAAAAAAAAAAATTGTCAGATTAGATTAGATTAGGTAACCTAAACCAACCTAACAAATTTTACGAAGGACTACTTCTAACATCTTTAGAAACATTTTTCGTAAGTAGTCGTAAGTAAAAAAAATTGTTGGGTTGGGTTATTTTATGTCAATTTCTAAAACACGTAGACAGAGTTGTACAAGTACTTACGGAAGCAGTACTTACGGGTTCGATAACACAAAATGCAGATGGACAAAACATTTTTGTGCGGTTGCGACATTTTGCTGACTAGGCCAGCTTCCTCGAGCTGCGAGTGATTGCCACCCGAGGAAGTTGGCCTGGCCAGCGAAACATCGCAACCACGCAAAAATGTCTTGTCCATTTGTTTGGTGTTCTCCAACCTGCAAGTACTGTTCCTGCAAGTACTTGACGTCTGTTTATGTGTTTTAGTAATTAGTAGCCTAGCGGCCGTTTCCCACCTTTTCTTTGTTTACTTGACAATCTTTATTTTAGGTTAGTTTAGGGCAAGTTAAGTGTGTGTGTACGCGTATGTGCGTGCACATGTATGCGTGCATGTGCGTGGGTGTGGGTGATGTTCTTACTTTGACCAGTTTTTTAATAACCTTCTGCTGTCTGAAATTCTGTACGCCCTTGGCATCCTGGGCAGGTGGCCACCGTAAATTAATTTTTTTTTGTTAATGGACACCTTAGATTACATAATGAACTGTAGGTTTGGATAACAGAATTACAGGTTGAGTGTATTCCACTGTATGAAAAATTATGATTGAATCATTGTACATAACATTATGGAGAGAAATGCTGTTAGTATCTTACCATGTTTACTCAGTACAACATTGTTAGAAGTTTGTCTGAAATTTCTTACTCTTTAGTTCTCAAGCCATGCACTATTTGTTAGTGTATCAATATCTTATCAATAAAGTTCTGATCCTTTGATACTGTGGTATGTTGTTTCATGGAGGATGATTTTATGTTTATGGTACTTGGAATGGACAGCTGATGACAGTTCAGGTTATTGTCATAACGTGCTAGTTAAGCATGCCAGAACATTGTGGTAATAAAGCTTCCTATTTATTTTTAGCCACAACCACATAAAACTATCTGTAAGTACAGTATTGTATATAATTTTCATTGTCACCACTTGTACTTATTTTTTTTTGGTAACTATGCTATTTCTGTTTAAGTAATTTCTGAGTGAAATTGTGTTATGATGATGATACCTCAGTATATTCTTCGTTTTTTTATTTTGTTTGTAATGCATTTGTTGATTGTATTTTTTACAGATGTTGGTTATTACTATACTTCACTGCATAATTGTCACACTTTTTTGCCAAAATTAATGCAAAATGTTGTAGGTGCATCCATTATTCAAAGAAAATCCCCAGGGAAAAAAAAAGTTTTTAAATTTCAATTTTTTGTCTCTAACCCTATTTAAATGTAAGTACAGTAAATATTTTTGACAGAAATATTTATGTATGTACTCTGAAACAAAGACAAAATTTATATAACTTACTAGATCTTGAAGGTTAGGTTGGTTTTGTTTGGCAACCTAATTTTGGGCATAATTAAATATGCACATATGGTGGTAACACATTTCGTGATTAGCAGTATTTACGGGTACATACCTAATAAGTATCAATAAAAATTTACTGGTAAATAGGCAATTTTGGTTATTAGAAAACCGATAAATACAGTAGTTTTCCAATTTCCGTTATTATTGAAGTATGTGTTTTCAGCTTCTGCGGGTCATACTGTTTTTTTTTTCTTCTTTTAATTTTATTTTTAATTTTTTTTTACTTACATTAAAAGTATTTGTGAAGTAGAAAGTGAATTACAACATTGATGGAACTGTTTTGTTGCCTTTCCGCTACTGTTTATTACCATTGCTGTGTTACAATTTTTTGCGACATCATAGATATGCTACGTTCATTTGGTAGAGTCCACACTCAAGAAAACCACACATGATGGCAGATTGTTAAACTATGAGCGCTATGATGTTCGGCTTTCGTTCCAGCGGAATATTTTGGTACTAACTGTAACCTACCATTTTGTTTTTAAGTGTCGTACTTTGTACTTGAACATAGTTAACATCTGGTGCAGAAACATGAACAAAACATTGTGGTACAACGATTATGTCATGAAAGAATTTTTGCCATTTCCGTCATCTTAATAATTAGATGCGACGATTACGCAATGGAATATGGTACGTATGAGGAATTTGTCTGTAAGTTTGTGTGACAGTGTTGAACAAACTTGAAGCTATCTTTGTATTCTGTCTTGTTGGCTTTGTACTTGCCTGCAATTCTGATTTTTTTTCTACTGTTATATGTTGTGAGTGTACAGTCCTTTACAATTAACAATGCTGGGATTGTCTGTCCTGTTAGAATGCTTTATTCTGGAATAATACCTTTAAATTAGCATCTTCTATTCTTCACTGAGTGTTGTTAAAACATAATTTTCAATGTAAATTTGATGTGATGTCTGAGGTAACAGGCCAAACATTGACTTGGGAAAAATGCAGAAATAATATTGAATATCCCTTGTAACAATAAGCACTTTATATGAATTCAACACTAAATTACATTTATTTACTTGTATGTGAAGCTGAAGCAGGCCGTAAGGCTAATTTAATTGGCAGCAATAATGGTAAAAGCAATTTCATTCTGTCTCAAGACTTTACAGTAGTGGCTGAAGGGCATGGCATCTGGCGCAGACTTCTGGTCATTAGTAACAGCAGAAGTTCTCACCCAAGGGCAAGCGAGCAGTAATAAAAGAATTTGGATAAGTGGAAGGGGAACCTCCCTCCAGAAGTTATGACACCCTCTGGGCGTGGCTTAGTGATGAGAAGTTACTGAGAATGTGTGTTTGGCTAGAGACAATGCCCATGCACTCGACAACTCTGTCGCAAATCTATGTCATCGGAGGGGCAAGACTCACATGCTAGGAGAACTATAGTTGAGAAATGTGGTCAGGTTGTGGTAAAAGCATAGCCAATGAAGGATGCGAGCGCCGGGAAGAGGCGGTCTGTGGTTACCCACCCTGGCCCCAATCGCACCACAGGCTGAGGTTGAAGACAAGGCTTGCTTCTCATCGACTGAACTAAGAATTCCCTTGTACCATTGTATAGACATCACATCTAAATATCCTTGGTTCAATGCCAGGCATTGTCAGGCATAACATTACTCTCCCTTTTGGAAAATATCTGATAGAGTGGAACTTCGTTAAAACAAACCCTATTAATACTTTGTTCTCATTAATACACAAGCAATTTTTATTCCCCTTGGAATGGGACGAGAAATAAAATAATTACTTAGATTTTAAAAAAATATTGCATGCATTAAACCATGAAATATCAAGTTCTCAAGTAAAAGGAAGTCATTGCGGTGAAAAGATTATTTGATTTGTGGGGCTAAACAGATTGACCAACATTTTAGAAACTTTTAAACGTTTTAGTGAACACCTGTAAATACAAACCTCATTATTACAAACAGCTGAAATTTTGGTCCCTTCAGGTTCATATTAAAGGGGTTTGACTGTATCTATAAGCAGATCTTTGAAGAAGAAAGTCAAAGAGAAATATAAGAAGTTGTACTTCTGTAACTTTACTTGATTACAGTAGAACCCAGATTTAACAAAATGCCTCAGCACCCGAAAATGTTTACTCTAAATCGATGTTTCGTGGATTCCAACTTTGTATTTTTAACCGCCTCTGCCCCCTCCAACCCACGAAAAATGCCTCTACTGTTTCGTCGGAAATTGAGGTAATTTTAAGAAAGCATGATAGCGCACAACAAATTCATTCTGCAGTTACCATCAACAGGAAGCCGCAACCATAAAAGAAAAAAATTCTGCGAAAAAAAACTTTAAAAGCTGTCAGTGGAACACTCGTCGAGCGCGCGCCCGGTGAGTTAGGCCGCCTGCCCGGGCTATTCACCATTACTTGAGAAGTGATGATAAACACTGCCGAGTCGTTTTTCTTTCCATCTCTCTCCCGCTTCTCCAAGAAAATTCAGGAAATTTCAATAAAATATTTTGAAAAAAATTAAGCAATGAAAACTGAAGTAAAAGTTTGCAAGATAATGGTCAAATAATAAATAAATACGTGCATCAGCGGCCGTTGTAACTTACAGGCTGCCACGCTCTTGAAACAAACTGGTTGCTGCTCACTAAAAATACTTTTCACTCGAGCATTTTTTAGCATCTGTGAAACTTATTATTTACGTTAATAAATTTGTTGTAAAAAGTCTGCATAAATAACATAATTACGTATCTCTTTATATAGATACGCTGGTTTTATCACGGGACGTGACAGAACGTAATCACACTGGATACCACTGCATTCTATCTGTAAGAGCACGCTGCATGGTAGCACATTCTGACGAAGACGCGAAGCACTATCTGAGAATTAGTACCCGTGCTGTCCGCTGCAGCGCTGTGTGGACAGGGTATCTAGATGCTCGTTCACTCGCCAGCCACCAGGATGAGGATCTAGGTGCGTGTTTGTTCCATAACACAGCATCGCTTGCTCGGCCACACGCGCTCAGCTCATAGTCACTCCCACGTTCAAAGTTTTCAACGAAATTTAACAATTTTTTTGTTTCTCGACAGATTGTTTAACACTATCTATGAAGAAAAATGAATATACTGCTGCCAGTAAATGTAATTTTAATTGACTTGCACTACGCTTTGTTAAATTTTTATTATCAAAGTTACTTAGTTACTTTGTACATTTTTGGTTATTAGTTCCTAAAAATCCTTTCGTTAAATTGCTGTTTTTGTTGTTGCTGAGTTCGTTAAATAGGGGTTTTATTGTATATAGTTGAGAATACTCCAAAAGCTCACACAAATGGATGAGGTTTTCAATATCAACGGAAGTTGCTTCAGAAGTCCCTGCCTGAGAAGTAGTCTTCTTATTCATTGTAGGAGACCAATTTCATGAGTATTGAATGTACTTTAAAATATACTTATAAAAATCCCTTGAGTTAATTAAGTTGGGACAAGTTACAAATCAAGTTATCCTAAGCTCATTTATACAAACAGCATTTAAATAAAGACAAAAAAGGGATCAAGAACTACATAAGCCTCACTTACATAAATAACTCAACAAGAGAGGTTTCCTTGAGAGAGAGATGAAACAAAACTTGAAGAACCCTTGTAATTGCATAATGTACAGGGTAATTATAAAGTCCGTGAAATATTTCATCAAATCGGTACATCGAAATGGCTGAGAATGACGTAACAAATTATACACTACATTAAAGAAAAACTCTGAAAGTTTTTTTACTCTAGTTACAAATGTTCTATGTGTCCGCCTTTCTTCACACGGCACACATCTAATCGATAGTCCAATTCTGCCCATCCCCGACCCAGCATATCAGGAGTGATGGTAAGAGCAGCTGTTACAATGCAATGTCGCAGGTCTTCAAGGTTCTGTGGTAGAGGTGGAGCATAAACACTATCCTACAAGAAAAAATTGCAAGGCGCCAGGTCCGGCAGTCGTGGTAGCCACGGGAGGATAACTTGCTCAGTGGCCGTCCCACGGCCTATCCAGCGATGTGGCAGCGTTTAATTTAGATAATAACGTACCAAATTGTGGTAATCAGGTGGAACGTTTTGGTGCTAACTTCAAAAAAAGCTTTGAGAGTTTTTCTTTCACGTAGTATATAATTTGTTACGTTATTCTGAGCCATTTTACTGCACCGATTTAATGAAATGTTTAACGGAATTTATACTTACCCTGTACATTACAACTCTCTATTTTTTCATTCGTTCAAAGTTTCTTAAAATTCATTTCTCGTATGTATCCAAATGAAATGTTCAAATTGATATTTGACTTTCATTACTGATACATGTGAACACAAGTTTAATCATTGATCAACATATTCTGGAATATTTAATGAATTTTAAGTTTCATAAAAATGTTGTTTCTTTAATTTCCATTCACAGTTTCAAAAATGCAAAGCATGATACATTGTGGTGGGATATTTACCACATTCTCTATAACTTTTAGCAGCGGAACACCGTATTCGTAAAATATGTCACTGGAACCTTAGTCTCGGGTTGCCGTGAACTGCTGGGCCGTGACGTCATCTCACTCTCTTCCTCTGGTGTGAGACACTAGGGCCCCTTCCTTGCTGTCAGATCGGAACGATGAGACCCCCTCCTTGGGGATGATTTGAAATTTTAATGTCCCTTCCTTGAAGCTGGCTCAGGATGAAGGTACTCCCTCCTTGAGGATCCCTTTCCTGGGCAGCACTGTAGACTGCTTCCGCATCGCAATTCCTTCTTCAACCCTGGTTCGCGGAACTCTTGTCTCGAATAACCCTCCTTCCCAGTGGAATTTCGAATAGACATCTGGATGCATGACAACTAACTCGACATCTTATGAGCAATAGCAAAACAATTACGCGTCCAACCAAGGTTACATTTAACCCAGCTGTGACAGTTCTTGTATGATGTGTACTAGCTATATGTTGACTTCTAACAACTCGTAATTTGGACATTAAATGTTGTAATTAAATACTGGTGTCATCGTCACGAACACTGGATAGGTCAGTTTCGAAATTAGTTACTGTTCAGTTGATCAAATCTTGTTCTTCGTTAGTTAAGTGACTTTACTTCAGGAAATAGTACCTTCTAAAAATCATATCTTACACTGGTCCTCTTACTACTGTGAGGCAACAGCTGCAATCTTTCACTTAAAAGAACACAAGTACTTACCTGTGACATGACCCCCTGCGCCGAGATCTACTCCTCCACCACTTCAGAACCACCTTCACTATCTGGGCAAATTTTTGTTATTTTATTCCTACCTGGTACTGAATAAATCCAACTTGTACCATCCACTGATCTAATAAATACTGGTGCAGTAAACTGAATAAATCCAACTTGTACCATCAACTGATCTAATAAATACTGGTGCAGCGCTAAGATCAGATTTACTAAACAAAATGTCACCTCCAATGTTTATTAGTCCTCGTTTCGTTAAATTGAATGAACTTGGTAATATCAACAACTGATAAGTTTCCTCATATTATTGTCTCACCAATTCCTCAGTCACGTAAATCTCATCAAACTAATGTTGTATCGGAATGTGATAATCCGTTACATTTTTTCTGTATCCTAGGGGAACATCTCTACCTTCGATTAAACTTAGTTGTCCATTGGAGTCTTCAGTGACTGTGACATTCTCTGATAGGAAGTCCTAGCACAATTGTCCACTTGTCACCAGTTAATAAAGTTATTCTCCTGTAGTAATATCATGCTGGCTCCTAAGGTGCGATCTGTAATGCAAACAGTATTCCTACTTAATCAGCTGTCTTTCATGTATCACACATTTTGCAAGATTATCTTACAATTAAATCAATTACTTTCATCATTATCTATTGCTCCCTCTCCAAGAAGTGTATTTCCTACTCTCGAGGGTAATCTGTAGCTACTTCTCATTTCTCCTAAGGTTACTTTTACCTTGTCTCTGTGATATTTAAAGGGCTCCCAAATACTTGTATTACCTATATTATTGTCGCTGTCTGAGTCTAGACTCTCATCACACTCTCTTCCTATAGGTCTTTCAGTCTTTCCTCAACTTCTCCTATACCTCTATCCTCTCTAGTTTCATCTACATCTATTGTCATTGGGTGTGATAAAGGACCTGTATCACCTTCATCATCTCTAATTTGTTCCCACCTGACTCACTTGAGTTTCCTAATTCAATATTCCCGTTAACACTTGTATGTCCCAAATATGTCTTATATCTGGCTTCTGAATATTGTCATTACTCCTGTAATTTTCCTTGTTAACCTTGAAGCTTATATCCAACATCTCTCGCTAATCTTAAACCTCTCACTATGCACTATAACTTTTCTTGTATGTAATTCATGAAAGGTTCACTATAAAGAATATGAAGGGACCAAAAATTTCATTGTTTGTTGTGGTGAAGTTCTTAATTTTGAAACACAAACATTGTTATAAATAGCCTGAAAAACATATGAAACAAAATTTCTAGAATGTATACGAAGTTAAAAGATGTAGGTACATAATACGTTGTAGATCACAATTTAAAAGCAATAAATACATAAACAGCATTTACATGTACATACCAATTCAGCCATGAAGGAAATTTTTTTCCCCCAATCACTTTCTGTTTTGGAAATTATTGTTCATGAAAATTAACACGGCCTTTTCGATTTCTTGAAGCTTAGGCATATGATGCATATGTTCATTAGAAGTCATAAAAAGTGTTTCTAGCACAGAAAGAGCATTGCTTACTTCTTTTCTGTTTGGGTGGATGAGTTCTTGGCTGTCGTACTCTTCAGCCGCTTATGCTCATCCACCTCAGGTTCACATGTAGCTTCTTCCGATTGGGGTGGGCAGGTTGCAAGAATGTCATCGATCGCAGCAAACTCTTCAAAGGTAACCTCCGATGATGTTTGGATGATCTATGTCCATAGATTCACATTGTGTCACTTTCAGTTCAGCATTATCAGCACTAGTGGGAGCAGGGCTGCTTGATGGAAACGCTGCTTTACAAAAGCAGTTGGCAATGACAGATGGGGATATGCTGTTACACGAAAAGCAGCACCTGTGCAGTGCTTACAGGATGTTCCATTTTGGGACAGTCTATCCACTTGCTTTTTTGTCCATCTGCTGCAGAAGATACTGGACCAGTTGCTTCCTTTATTGGTGTTTTACCTAGGCTATGACACCTTGGTCCATGGGCTGCAACTTGCTCGTATAATTTGGGGGAACAATTACAACTTTCATGTTTCTCAGCTTGGCAGTTTCAATGTTGTGTGCTGGGCATCTGCCCGAAAACAACAACATTTTCTTGTTTATAAGGCCCATGTGAGAATCAAGTGAATTCAGCCACATCTGACTTATAGGCGTCATCCAGGAATTTGTGTTGTTCCTGTAGGTGCAGAGCAAGTGTTTAATATTCTTGAAACACATGGGCTTAGCAAATTTACCAATAACAAGCAGGTCAAGTTTTGCTGTGCCGTCACTATTTGCACAAAATAGTACACTTAGTCTTTCCTTACTCTTCTTACCTCCGTGGCAGGTCTCACCTTTCACTCCCAATGTCCTGTCAGGCAGAAGATTAAAAAGAAATCCAGCCTCATCAACATTAAAAATGTGTTTCTTTATCATAGCCCAAAGTAATGTTTGACAAGCATTCAATCTAATCATCTTGAATTTTTAGGTCTACTGAACCTTCCTCACCACACACTTTAGGTGTACTAAGGTTCCATCGTGCTTTGAATCTATGGACCGAACGAACCCCCTGATGCCTGAAAATCTTCAATGCCCATCTTAAGAGCTAACGCAGGAGCTTTTTCTTAAAGCACAATTCCAGAGACCAGAATATTTGAAGCACTGAAATGCATAAGCCAGTCGAAGAGTCAAGGCCGTAATTTGGAGCCGTACAATCTCTCTTATGGCTATCAGGCAGCGCAAGATCTTGGTTTTCATACGTAGCCCGCTGTGAATGAATAGTAGACAGTTGATTTTGCGATACCAAATTTTTCTTCTTCTTATTTTTTATTTCCCTCCCTCCCCTTCCCTACCTCCCACCCTTCCTTCCTTCCATCC
>PNEQ01083832.1:0-21218 GCA_003012365.1 Medauroidea extradentata | reverse complement strand
CTCATTTTCATGCTAAAATATGTGATAATTTGGGTGCAAGAATCTAAAAATCCATTGTGTTCATTGCAACGGAAAAATTCAGATAGAAACTTTGATGTATTAGTGACAAAACAATGTAGCGATTTTGTGATAGAGGTATTAGTTCATTTTGGAAAAATTATTTTCGAAATCACTGCAAAACTACCAGGCATGGCCTTAAAACAAAAACTATGAAAGTTAAAACATGTTTGTTACAGTTAATTTTGGTTTAGGGCCTTCATTACTATGTTACGTTGTACGTTGCATTGTATTACAGAAACCATGACTTTCTAATACACTAATGATAAATGTTTGGTGCAGCTGTGATGCTAGTATCGGAACTATGTTGACGTGGGATGACAGCTGAAACACGTGTATATTACGTATATAAATATAGAGCTATAGCAACTGCACGTAGGACGATACAGCTGAGAGGTCGAGTATTGTCGCGAGGTAGTGCTACATACATTAGTTGTGTAGTCGTAGTAGAGTATAGTCGCGAGGTAGTGCTACAGACATTAGTTGTGTAGTCACAGCAATAATACAAGAGCCGAGTGCTGTAGTCACGCAGTGTACTTCCCGTATGTCATGGACGAGCTGATGTATGACTTCCTGGACAACTCCACGCACACTGCTCTCTGACAATCTGCCTGTGTCGTGCTGCTACAACTGCCTGGCCTCCATGTTTACAAACACTCTCTCCTACCAGCCTTACTTCGCTGTTACACGCCTCTGTCCAGTCGCACCATGCCCATACTCCACCTTCACTCCACTCCAAGGTTGCAGCAGATATAAAAACTGATAACGAAATAAATCAATGCAATTGAATTGTATCTGTATTCCTCACATTGTGATTGTGCCGTAACACAGTCACCTTGTATTCTTCAATATTTCAAATGACATTTATGCTGTACGAAATGTTTATTGTCACTCACTTGAGTTAATTAGCTGCAACCTTAGAATGGGTAGAGTATAGTATCTCGAGTCTTACTTAGCAAATCATATTTCCAGGTACATTATATATATATATATGTGTGTGTGTGTATATATATATATGAGTGTGTATATACATATATATATATATATATATATATATATATATATATATATATATATATATATATATATATATATATATATATATATATATATATATATATATATATATATATATATATATATATATATATATATATATATATATATATATATAGCACACACACTAGCAAAGCGCCCACGGCTTTGTTAGCATGTATTACTCATAGCAGATAGTATTTACTTTCACTGGAAATCTTCCTCCTACACCTGATACGTAGTTCAGTCATCAAACGTTACAATGACAAAGCTGCTAGTTGAGTTAACTCTGTTGCAGGATAAGTAGCTACAACTATCTACGCGAAAATCAGGTTTAAGTTTGCCCCAGCGACTAACAGCGATTTCGCCTGGGCCTTATTTATAGTCACTTCAATGTTGAAGTTGTGTAATAATTACGCAGAGTCTTTAATGTAATTGGATTATCGAACGAATTACGTAGTTTACGTGGTATTAAGACTGGTTTACCCTGAGCTACAAAGTGCGCCACATAACAACGAAGTTATTCATGGAAACAAACTTTAATAATAAAACATTAATTCCTGGGCTCATAGAGGTTGTACAGCAACACGACTCAGTAGAACTGTAAATAGAAACTCCTGTATAACTTATTTCTCGCTGGTCGTGCTTGCTTTCCGTATCGTCTGCCTTGACAGTTGACAAACTAAGTTTCTTCTCAATAATTAAGTTATCTTACAAAGAAAAAAACGCACATTACTTTTTTTTAGGTACTCACGTAAGCATCATTGTGACGCTAACAACACGTCAATATCTCTACTGGTTATGGCAAGCATCATCGGCGACAGAAAATACATTGCATGCAATTCACCCCTTAAGGCGGCCGCCTAGCTGGCGCTCGAACCTCGTGCAGCGTGTTCGCAGTTTCGTTTCTTCTCAGAGACCAGTAAACGTGTGTCCACAATGCTTATCTACGTAAAGAAAACATTTCAGACTACTTGTGAATGTGACTTTCGAGACACCACGCACATTGGAAGCATTATTTTAAAGCCCTCAAACATGGCTAACATAGGCTTGTTCACGCGGTTGTTTCTCTAGATATATGTAACGGATTTGTTTGAAATTAAGGTCTACAAGTGCATTGGACTTTGGTACAGTGAGGCGCGTAATAAAATGACAGGGTCACCGCTTAAAGTCCCACAGTAAAATCGTTACGGCGGAAACACTGCGCGCGTTCACAACTCGGCCGTAGAGGCGATATCACAATACACGTGCCGGCCAGCGTCACTCGTAGCGCCTCATCGATATCCGCCTCACACACAAACACAAACATACCCTCCACAAGGCTGCCACCTTAAGGTTTCGAATTTATAAAAATCCTAAAACTCCTTTTTGGGTATTTACATAAGCAACATTTTGAAGTGAAATCTAAATATATGTCCCGAAGTATTCCATAGATATCGATAAATAATTGGAAACACATTTAAGGTCTTTTCACCCCCTTAAGTGTTGAATATCGAAAAATAATGAAATTGGCTAATATACATTTTTATGTGTGTCCTATTAAAGTAAACATCACGATGATAGGCCATCCGGTTCTACCTCTGTCGACGTTTATTCGAAAATACATTTCACCCCTTTTCACCCCCTTAAAAATCGAATTTCAAAAATCTCTTCTTAGTGCTCGCGTACGACATGAGGGGAACCCACACAAAAATTTCATGATTCTATGTTCAGTGGTTCGGGCTGCAGTTTGATATGTCAGTCAGTCAGTGTTGTCTTGATATATTATATTCATACTAGCAGTCCCCCACGGCTTTGCTCGCGAGTATTATTCACAACTGATGATATTTACTTTAGTTGAAAAACCTCTCTGTACACCAGATTGATACTTCATCATCAAGTGTTAAAACTATCGAAGCTACTAGTTGAGCTAACTCTGCAGCATAATAAGTAGCTATAGCTGTCCACGCGAAAAACAGTCTTAGGTTTGTCCCTGCCACTAACAGCGACTTCGCCTGGACCTTATTTATAGCCGTGCCTATTTGACGTTGTGGGGTAGTTACAGACACCTAAGGTAAGAGGTTAATCGAATGAAAAACGCCTGATTTACCTTGTGCACAACCATTTGCGGACGGTGCCCTCAATTACATATTTTAAAAATATTCACTCTAAGTTTAATGCCAAAAGAAAGTTTAGGCGGGAAAAGGTTTCGCGGAAACGTATATGGTGCCCCAAACTTGAGATTAGTGAGATGATTAGAGATGTTATATATCGCGGGAAAACTTGACTGTTTGCTAGATTTCAACTTACGTTCAACTTAACGGAAGATAACTGGTTTTCGCTTGTACGTAGAGCTGTTAACTTATTTAACTGAACCAATGAGATTCCCGCTATTGTAATATTCGAAGTATGTTATTGGTCTGCAGACAGCTACGTTGTATCAGACGTACATCACCAAATAATTCACGTCGCAAGAAACTGCAGAGCTTTCAAGGGTATGATGGCACAAACATTATCGCGATATTTCATCTCAGATGATATATACGAGTTGATGTCGAGAAACCTAAGTGGAAAGTGAACAGCGTAATATACTTTAACCCATTTAAACTGTACTACTTCGAGCCCAGAACATCCCGGAATGTAGACTTGAGCTAAACAACTGCGTCACATAAAGTCGAAATAAATTCATGGAAATAATTTTTAATAAAATAGTCATGTCCTGGGCTCATAGAGTTTGTACAACACAACGTCTCGATAGGTTACTGTAGTGTAAACTCCTGTACAATATATTTCTCGCTGGTCGTACCTGCTTTTCGGATCGCCCGTCTTGAAAGTTTACAAACTTAGTTTTATTCTTAGTATTCTAGTTATCAAATAAAATAAAAATAAACTTACGTATAATTTTTTTATACAGTAGACTCCCGATTATCAGTGTGTGGATAATCCGATTTGCGGATTAACCGTGCAAAATAATTAACTTTAAACAACTGAAAAAAAGTTGGAAAATTATTTTTGCAAATATTTATTGGTTATTTATAAATACACAGTCTGAGTACTCGCATATTGTTAATCAAAAGGTTTTGCCCGCAACCGTATTTTGAAAGGCTTGAAGAAGATTTAAGTCTTTTTTAGCAGGCAAAACAGTTATATCTGTGCATGAATGAATTAACGAGGTTGTCCAGCGTGTCGCGTATGAGTGGATTAACGAAATGTTTATCTTAGAAAAATAAGATATCCGTGACTTTTTTATTCTTTGTGTTCTTAGATTATAAGAGCATACCCAATAGTAATTTGTGCGAATAATCGAGAGTCTGCTGTATTAAATTGCTGCATTTTATTGTAGGAATTAATGTGACGTATTTTATTTCTACTGAGATCTAAGAAAGGGTCAAGTGGATTATCCGCGATTTTGGATTATCCGAGGCATCGGCCCCTTCATTAGTGCGGATAATCGGGAGTAAGCATCGCCCTGACGCGAACAACACCTCAATATATCTTCTGGTAAGATAACGTTCGTTGATGGTAAACAATTTTGGTGCTTTTCAATTCCTACCCTTTTGGGTGTCGAATCCCGAAATATTTTAATTTCACATCTTAGACATTCGTATAAGTACCCAACTGAAGTGCAAATCACTACGGTAGCCCGTTCAGTCGAATGAAAATCGACCATTTATTAAAACACACATATGACCCCTGCACAGTACTGAGAGATCGAGTTACGAATAAAACCGTTTTGCGATAATTTCTGTAACCATCATCCAGGAGCAAATATTAACTCTATATCTCGATGGGTTCGATAGATGTCGAGGATTTATCTAAAACACATTCAAGGTCTTTTCACCTCATAATAGAGTGAATTTCGAAAAACCCTTGAATCACATTTTAGAATATTTTATTGGTGTCTCGTGGATGTGAAAAACACGACAATAAGCCCTCTGGGCTCAAGATATATCGACGATTAACTGAAAACACATATCATCACTTTAAAAAACCCTTTTACCTCCTCAGGTGGCGAATTTTGAAAATTCGTGAAATAAATTTTCATGTATTTGAGTAAGCAGCAATCTTAAATAAAAATCACGTCGCTATATAAAAATAACAATGTGGTCGATATGTATCGATTGTGAATCGGAAACACATTTTACCCATTCATTATCTCACTGGGGCCGAATTCAGAATATGTATTTAAATATGTACATAAGATCAACCTAAAGCAATGTGTACTTCGATATCTAGATCGGTTCGACAGATAAAGAGGAATAATCGAAAACACATTTAACGTATTTCCACACCATTAATTATCAAATTTCGAAACGTCTTTGAGTACTATGTTTGTCATTTCTATACGCGACCCATTAAAGTAAAAATCACGACGATAGCCAATTGCGTTCCAGTGATAGAGACGATTCATAAAAATCACATTTTACCCCTTTTAATGGCTTGGGGATCGCATTTCAAAAATCCTAGAACTAATTTTTGGGTATTTACGTAAGTTACATTTTGAAGTGAATATAAACTCTCTATCCCGAAGGATTCAATAGATATCGATAGTTAATCGGAAACACCTTTAAGGTCTTTTCACCCCCTTAAATGTTGGATTTCGAAAATCCTTACACTGGCTAATATTAATTTTATGTGTGTCCTATTAAAGTAAAAATTACGATGATAGGCAGTCGGGTTCGTGCTCTATCGATGTTTCTTCGGAAATACATTTCACCTCATTTCATCCTCTTAGAGGTAGAATTTCGAAAAATCCCTTCTTCGTGCTCACATACGATCCGAGGGGAACACACACAAACATTTTCACAGTTTCAGTGGATTGGACTGCAGTTTGATATGTCAGTCAGTCAGAGTTCTCTCGTGTGTGTGTGTGTGTGTGTGTGTGTATATATGCACACATAGAGAACTAGTTCATCTAGTCTGTGTGGCAAACCTGTAAGACGCCATGTTATTCCAATTTCACCATCTATGCTGCAGTGGTTTTTTCTTTCAGAAACCATCTTCAGAAATGATAGAATGCCTTCTCACTTTCATATTTCCTCCGTTCGCCGTATGGGGCAACCCAGCTTCACACGATAAGCTGCTATTTCTACTACATATAACATGCTTGCCTGGTAAGAAAATTTTGGTTCATTACTGTTCTTTTCTGCACATCTTAGTACTCAATTTACACTATTCACTTCGCATAGTCTTCTGTACAGTTCGACCGTCCTCCGATAGATGGCGCGCAAGTGTCGCAGCTACAGCGTAGTCCACTGGCGAGCGAAAGTATTGCTTGGTTTACATACTTCGCATGCATTATATATATGTTTTAATTGATCGAAAGAAAATCACCTAACGGAATAAAGCGAAACACTGCATCTTCCTCGGTGCAGTATCTAGTGACGTCACATTACAGCTTCTTATATACACAATTTTTTCACCATTTATGTTACACATGACACACATGGCTATACACCACACATTGTGTATGTTTCAATCACACCCTGGAGAACAATAGAACCCAAACTAGTCATTATATCCACAAATGTTTCAGACAAAAGTTTCAGTGTACGAGAAGGCCGTCATACTGGGCCACCCTATTATTTATCGGTGAAGGCGCTGAAGCTACGCCAAGGTCGACTACACTTTGTTAAATGGAACCATGTATCTTTTATTCGATGACAACAGTCCGATTTGACGACGAATTCAGCGACCTGCAACACAGGGTCATTTAGCCACGCACCCAAAGGTATCAGTTAATCACGTATTATCTTCTAATGTGAGAACATACCATCGCAAAACGAACGATACTTCAAGAATCATTTGATATGTTGATGGTGTTAGGGGAATGCCATAAAAATTACAGAAACGCCCAGGATTTGTATGCGGCTCGTTATATGGACAGGCAACAATAACAGCACATGGCTTTTAAGCTAATAGCTGACTGTTTCTGTCGCTTCGATACAGTGAAACAAACACGAGTCAGGCGTCGACCGATTGTGAATGAAAACAATGCGGCTGCTGTCGTAGCTTTTACTGCACTAAATCCACGTGCGAGCAGCGGGCTAATGGAACAAGAGCGGGATAAGTCAGCGATCTGTATTAAGAATCTTACATCAACACAAGTTCCAATCGTATCGTATATCATTGGATCAGGATTTGTACGGCAATGATTTCTTAAATAGCTACAACATCTGTAATTTCATTCGTAGACAAATGCGCACAGATGTCTCCTTTTTGGGTCATGTGCTCTTTTCCGACGAATCTAACTTCACAAATACGGGAAATTGTAATAGGCAAATATGCATTATTGGGCAAATGAGAATCCTCGATGGATGAGAACTGTACCATTTCAACATCAGTGGTCCGTTAATTGTTGGTGCGGCATTGTCGACCATCAAGTCATTGGTCCATATTTTTTGAATGTCGCTTGACTGGGTAAGTTTACGCAAACTTTCTTCACAACGTTTTGCCTTTAATTACTGGAAGCCGTGCCTTTGTATGTTCGCATGAACACGTGGATGCAGCACGATGGTGCACCACTCTGTGTTCGATACAAGAGGTGAATGAGACTTTTGGCGACAAGTGGATATGACCAGGTGGTCCTGTAGCTGGCAACCTTGTTCACCAGGCCTAACACCACTAAATAACTATTTAGGGGTTTTATCACAGAAGGCGTAATGGCGGTAGCACCTACCACGCCCTACGACATGGAAGAAAGACTACGCCGAGTATGTACTGAAATGACACCACAAATGTTGGCTGACGTTCAACGGTCTTTTCATCAGCGAATTAACAAGTGCTTACAACTCGAGGCTCATCACTTCGAGCATCTTCTGTAGGTAGACACACACCAAGGTTAGTGGATCCTTTGAGTGCGTGGCTAAAAGACCCTGTGTTACAGGTCGCTGAATTCGTCGTCAAATCGAACCACTGCCATCGAAAAAAAGATGCATGGTTCCATGTAACGAAGTGGAGTTGCCCTTGACGTAGCTTCCGCGCCTCCACCGATAAATAATAGGATGGCCCAGTACGACGGCCTTCTCGAACATTGAAAGTTTTGTATGAAACTTTAGTGGATATTATCACTAGTTTGAGTGCTATTGCTGTGTAACACTGTCTGTGCCTCGCCCTCTATATGCACACATACTTCAGTTTATATGTGAGCGCGTTCACAGTCATAATCGTAACCACAGAAATTAAACAATTCACACTGCAAGTTAAACCCGTACGCTACTTCAGGACACCCTGTCACTACAAATAGAATCTGGACTGTATTAAAAAAGTGCTGAAACCAACTAAGTTTTAAGAAATTATTAGAATCATACATTTAAATTTAACTGCACTTTTATGTGTAAAATAAAGTAATATAAGAAAATTTGCCGCCTGGTAAACTCACGCTCCTGTCTGGGTTGTAGAAGTTAATAAGATTTGACATGTTTTAGGGAAGTTGATGGAAACACTAATCGTCCATGAAACTGCATAAAAACATCTTGGGAGACGGAACATTATGAGATTTGAACGAATGTAAACAAAGGTAAAATTTTGGGGAATATTACATTTACACTGAAGGTTAAAATGCAACCGTTATTCCCTATTTTTTTAAGCAAAATGTTAATTTCATTAAACTGAGGGCTAGACACATTGCTGTATCATGCACGCAATATTGAAGGTGCGTTGAGGCCACTGCCTTGTTACCACGAAGTTATTTTAGTGGGGAATCAATGTTAAATTTAATTGATAAATATAAAGAATCACTACTCATCGTGTACCGGCCAAACTATTCGTTTTAGACATATAGCCTAGTTAACTGATGGAAAATGTTTCTAGTGACATTCTAAGTAGTCCTATGTTAAACATTTTGTTCGGTTAGGTTTATTTAGCTTAGTTTAGGTTGTTAGGTTAGTTTAAGTTATATTAGGTTAGTTTAAGACAGGTTAGGTTAATTTAAATTAGGTTAGTTTAAGTTAAGTTATGTAACCTAACTTTTCTTAACTTAACCTAACCTATACTAACTTAACCTAACAACCTAACCAAACACAATTTTTACGTAGGACTACTTAGAACGTCGTTAGAAATATTTTCCATCTGTAAACTATATGTCTAAAATGAATAGTTTGGCCGGTCACGATAAGAAGTGATGCCAAATATTAAAAATCAATTTATATTTTGCAAAATTATAGCAGTTAATTTAATCCTGCCATCGCAACATTACTGTATGGCATTGTACGTCGAGCTGTTAATAGGAAGTGTTGTTTTCTGGTCCATTGCGCATACATTAATATAAACTCCGTGGTAACAACCACTGACATACGTAAATGTAAGCTACTACACTTCATTTGTTAACCAAGCAAATGCACGTTCAGTTGGTCAATATTACAATTCTCAACTAAAATCTGACAGATGTCGGCATATTCTTTTATTATTGTTGCTTTGAGTGTATATTTTTCCGTACCTTATGTTTGACTGAACAGAAATCGTGCACTGTAAAAATTATTAAAATACGTAAAGATTATTGGGAACAACTGGGCGGTCACAGTTACCAAAACAATAATTTCTAAGTATGAAACATAATTAATGAAACTTATAGGAAGTTTGAGACAAAAAGTGATTAAAATTACGCAGCGTGCAGTGACACGAGTAACCAATCGAGGTGACGCAAAGTAACGTAACTACTTCAATTGAATTAAGTAAAGAGGAAAAACAAGAGAGTATGTATGAAGTGTAATATTACCTGCTAACAGTATGGTATGATCCTGTATTGGCGCAGACTGTACCTATCACTGCCGGCATGCACACATCACACACTGTACACTGCAGCACACGGCCGCTCAACAATACCACCACTGGCGCCCTAACACGCGATACTGAGCTTGAGAGAGCTGTGCGCGCCGTTCGAACCCGCCGCGCCACTGTCGCTGCCTGCGCGCGCTGCCTGGTGGCCGCTACCTCAACTACAACCGGCCGGCCGGCGCGTTCATAACCCGCACTGCTAGCGGCAAATACGAAGAACTAAGCCGGTATTCCTAAACACATGGTACTACATATGTGCTACCATCTCAGGTTCCAGAACAGCAAGGGTCGAGACATAACGCGCACCCATATTCCTAAGCATCCTGACATGGTATGGGATAATACACGGCTTATTATTGGTCCCGTGTGTGGCTATAAACAAATGAAGGCGACGCTGCGCAGTGCTTTTCATTGAACAAGTAGAAGTAATTTTCAACAGCTACTTAACAAAAAAAACCTTTGTTTTTTACATTTATATCGTAAGGTATTACATGTTTAATTGTTTTAAACTAGAAATAATCTTAAATGTAGTAATATAGATTTAAAATGTTTTTAATGAGATATTTCAAACTAATTGTTTGAAGACATGCGTTGTTTATATTAGCCTATCAAAACGCTGGCAATGTGAGTATCCATGTTGTCTTGATCACATGAGTTATCTACACCAACCACGCATCTGAAAATCACCAAACTCGGTACATATGTTTTATATTAACGTATTTTTAGTATATCATATTCAGTTTAACACGGGATGATTCAAGACAGATTTAATTAGCATCGTGTGGAGAAATTTTTGACAAAGTAAATCGAAAATATAATTTCGGTGTTTCCGTGAAATTAATTATACCGTACTTTAAAATTGAAAATTTTTCTTCTTTTTGCAAAATAAACTACTTGAGCTTTAATTGTTTTGACGCTATTCAGACTGTTATTTTGCTTTACATCTTAAGGAATTACATTCTGTGATTATTTTCAGGTTAACATTTCTACCACTTTAATTCTCTCCACAGAAAAATTGTAGGGCATATTTTCGACAAATTTTTCATAAGCTATCGCCACGTTAAATTAACACACTTTGTCCTGCATAACTAAGAAGGGAATAGTGTATTTAATATTATTTGACGATTTAACGTGTATAAGAATGAACGTCCTCTATTTTCCAAGATTTAATGTCATGAATTTATTTATTTTTTACTATAACAACTGGCCGACTCTAAAGAAATTGAATTTTAAAACCTTTATTTTTCAAACTTTAGTTTAATTAGTTCAAATTGTTGTAGTGTCACTATGTTAGAAAATAGCATCACATTAAGAAACAAAGATATATTTTGGTATGTGTACATCAATGTGAATTTTTTTGGTTTATTTGCGCCAAATTGAGGAAAGTGGCCTTCTTATTTAAGACTGTACTTCCTCGATATCTGCACATATCATTCGCAGATTATGTGTATAAGCGAGTTTACTTAAAACTGTAATTTTTAATGTGGTCATTACCTCGCGATATTCCTCTCGACAAAGGACTAAAAAAAAAAAATATATGTTTAGAGCGGCTTTGGTACGCCTGTTAAATGTCCTATTATCTCCATGTACAAGCCACTGAACCAGCTGTCGTACAAACAGCTTTTTGAATTAGGCTTTTGCAAATATGTAATTTATTTTCATATATTTAACTAAATTTTTTATTACAACGGCATGAAAATTGAAGAATTTTTACAAATTTGAATGAAATACTGTATTTGTAGCACACTAGCTGTTTTGGCAACATCCCGTTTCAACTTAATTGTATTAAAAAATTTTTCGTAGGTGGATATATTGTGAACACATTTAATTACTTATGAAACTATTGTTTAACATGACTTAACACGGATCAAATGCAACGAATTCTTCAAGTAACAATATAAATAAAATTCGTTTTATTTTACTACTAAAATTTTATTTCAATAATTAATTTTTAAAATATTGGAATGTTTGTAAATATCAACATAGTCAAAACTTCCGAATGTAAGATAAACGTATCGTATAAATATGTCTTTAAATCAACAGTATATACTAATTGCATTTGCATATTTTCTAAGTAGGTCGGTTTACAAAAGGTGCCTATTGATCGTACGTCCAATATTCTTTCGATTTTTGAGCACTAAGAACAAAAAAAGTCATTCAATTCTGTAAAGTAGACGTGGTTTTCTTTAATACTGACTTCAATTTACAGGGAAAAAAAAAATATATTTATCAACAATGGTTCATTATTAAAGTCAACTTATTTTTGAGTTATTTTAATGCTTAGAAACCATATTTACGGAAGTAATCATTAATTTCATTTTTACCTTATTGTGCTAAATAATATAAAAAAGCAATTTTTTTTTTCGGATTGACCTGGAATCTAACCCGAATAAAATAACTACCTGCCGACATCCTAGCATCCGAGCTACAGAATCTGTTACATGACGCTGTCCGAAAAATTGTACGTATAATTAAATGATTTGATAATCACAAATTTATTGATTTTGGACAATTTGGGATTTTAAAATGCTAGTGGGTTATTATTTAGTATTCCTGCTGCCACAAAGTTTTATTTTCTGTATGGTTCGACTATTTTTGTTTTATCTTTTATTATTAAAAGCGATATTCGTCCAGCAAGCGGTAAAATACGTTGTAACGTACGTAGCCGTCTGTAGGGCTAAGCGAACTGCGCATGCGTAATTATATTGCCGCAACGGTAAATTTCGGGCATTTATTTTATTTTTTTTATTCTCATCCATACTCGAAGTAGGTGGTAAAGTTATTTTGGTTTGTAATGAAAACGACATACGCTGCACCTGAACATTTATAAAACTTTTATGAATACCGGCCTAGTGTTTCAAATATCAACGTTCACAGCTAGTATTCGGCATGACTTACTTACAAGGCTTGGCTTTATTAAACATGGTCTTCTCTGAGTATCGTGAGCCAAGTTTTTGACGTCTAGCACTGAGGAAACGTTTCGAGCAAGATTTTAATTTTTTTAATGGGAGGGGGATAGGGGTTGAACTTTGTGTTAAAAATAATTTAATAATTAATGCTTAGAGGATAACTTCTTACAATAAAATTATGTTGGAGAGAACAAAATATAGTCTTTAATAACTATTAAAACGTATGAATAAAAAATTTATATATTTTTAAGTCTCTAATAAAAAAAATGATTTTACAAATGAACATAATTGTAACATGCTGCTTCATAGATAACCATCATTTACGCCCGGTTGCCTACTTCTTAAACAGTATGGGAAGCAATCTATTCCGCCAAGTCAATGATGTAACAAAGTTTCCATATGAGAGTATATTGCTGTCACTACGTGGTAAAGGTGGGAAGTCCAAGGGTCCTCCCACGGGAAAATTTTATTTTTAGATGTAAAATGGTGCTATTCGAGAACTTCTTGAACTTAAACGAAGAACATACAGCAGCCAGAAATTGTATTATATTTAATGATATAATTTTGTTACATGATCAATTTTCTTCTTAAGTTTTGTGAGCATATAACTTCTTTTATTAATAAAGGCGGTGTTGGTTGTTTTTGGAGGGGGTGGGGTCGCAGCCCCCGCTTGCGTACGTCCCTGATGTCAACTGCTGTCGTACAGTTGGAAGAAAAAATTAAAAACTATTTTGGATGTACAAATCACTTCCCACCGTTTTCTCATTTGCACGATTTTGATGTGTAATGTGATTTGTTTTTCGAGTCACATATGTGAAATGTATCCAACTGGCACGAACAACCTTATATTGGTTATCGAGACGATGTGTCAGCTTTGCGATAAGACCAATAAATATTAGAAAGTAGTCGATGCAAGGAAAAATACCTGGGACAGCATTGCAGACATTCTACAGGAAGATTATGCTGCTGATGGTGAGTGACAGGCATTTAAAATCTGCGTAAAGATTTTACAACATATAAAAGTAAGCAATGTCCAGAAAATGTGCTTTGGAGTTAAAATTATTTCAGTTTCATTTTTCTTCGTAACCCCCCCCCCCCTCCCCCAATGTGACATAACTTAGAAAGTTTTTAAAATTTCGCATATATTCTGCGTGTAAACGTAGTGCATGAAACATTTTATGTTGGACCTACCTACTATACGGTGTCATTTGCTAACGAAAAAGCTAGGATCATTAAAAATGGCTTTTACCTAAAATAATGTGTTTTTTTGTAACTCTATTGCAAATATATTTTGTTAGTAAGTCTTGATTTTCGTAGAAATATTACTTTAATTTGCTATTGCCTTTACAGTCGTAGGTTTGTCACAGAAAGTAAAGCATTCATCCCGCTGCAGCATATTTCAATTGCATGTAAAGAAACTCCTTCAGTATGTATAATGTCCTTAAGCAGTAAGACAGAAGAGCTAAGTGAGAGTGAAAATGAAAATACAGCTTACAACAGTAATATGTTGTTTGTTTACATACTTAGTTTGTTTTTGGCAATTACGTTGTACATGAAATAATTAATTGCGTTACACAATAATTAATTAATACATTTCCTGTATTGTATATTATTTGCAAAGAGAAGTATTTACGTCAATACATTTTCTACAAACGTGCATACTGTTTTAATGGATATATAGTTTGGAATAGTTTCGCCAGAAAAATAAAACATTTAATTTTGTATCTTTATAATCAAGGATTTTGTTGTTGTTGTAGGAAATATGGTTGCAAGCAGATGGCTGAGGATCCAGGAGACGTATTCTCGTGAGCGGGAGGAAGCACTGTCTGGTTCAGAAGCAATCAAGAGTGGTCGCCTCCAAAACATCTCATATTTTCAGAGAAGCATGTTTAGGCATCGAGTGTTGAGTCAGTGCATACTGTGTCTGTATATCTGATTCTCATGGCTATGGGTACCTGGCCGATCATTATCTTACCAAACTTGACATTGGAATTGTTTGTTGCAAGAATTCTAAGGTCATTTCCAGAAAAACTTCACTGGTAGTTGTGCATAGAGAAATTGGATCAGGCAGCTGCTTAATCTTGGGAGTATGGACTTTGGAACATAAATTGAAGAAACAAGAACTGTACATACTATATAAGATATAACATAATTTTAATTGTTTCTAGGAGATTCTGCCTAAATGGTTTTGCTGAGCTTTGGCTGTCAACGTTCAAAACTCATCACAAAATTCTTAGCATTTAATAGTTAGTTAGTTAGGAGTATTTGTGAATCAATTGATTTGTGTGCAGCAAAATGGAATTTCGTGCATAAATGTACGAGCTAGGTTTTGATTTTAATTATTTTTAATGTTACGATCAACAAACATATTTAAAGAAGACAAACTGATATGTACGTATCATACTTGGGATAAGGCAGATTGTCATGTTACGCGCTGACCTGTTTTATCCAATATTTCTTTGAACAATGTTCAACATAACGCATACAAAAAATTAGCAGTGGTACCAGCATATCTATGTAGAGACAAGCACCAACATAGGCTAATGAAATGAATGATGAATGAATGAATGCGATTATTTCGAATTTGGTGGGACGTTAATGTCAGGGAAATGCAAGACTGGAGAGCCCATACCAGCTCAACCACTCATAGAATAATCTCCAGAATCATCGTCTGCAGCATTGACGTGTCATATTCCACAATGAAGTTTGAAAATAAATTCTCCTGATGAGGATTTTTGTCAATCCTCAAAGATGTAGCGGAAACTACAAGTTCATAAGAAATTAAGTTAATACAAAAGCAGATGAAACATTATAGGGCAAGGATGTCGTTTCGTTTGCTCCCCTTCCACCAAGTAAATATAATTGGACTTTTTGAAGAAGAGCCAAAAGCTGGATTTGACACTGAGTTTTATGAACTAAAACCTAATGCTATGTTACCACAAAAATTTAATTTGTTGCGGAATAGATTCTTGAATAACTCCATTCCTTCTGACAAACTGTATTACAGTGAACATACGCCATTGCGATATTATGCCGTCCCAGAAATCTTAGAAAGAGACTACGAAAAAACAAACAATGAATTACGAAAAGAGAGAAAACAAGCCGAGTTGGCTGTAATCAACACATCCATACACCAAAACAACACAACATAAACGGTCCCATATGCACTGTAAAAAAAATTATCCGCCGATTTACGGAATTTCCGGTAAAAATTTCTCCAGATACCTCCGTGAATTCACGGAAAGTTAGTTCTTAATCCAACAGAAGTTTCCGTAAAACAGTTTCGTCACACGGAACTGAGCCACATTTACATGTCTATAATGCTACAATTGCATTTCTACATATTTGCAGATTTACCGGTGATGTTATTAAAATATATCCGTAAAATTTACATCTTTCTAAACCATAAATTTTCGATTTTTTTTCCCGTGCAATCGGACACGATTTCCCTTTATTAATGATAAGTTTCCGTTAAAATATATAACGGTGTACACGAGAATATTTCAAGTGGTACCGAATGCCAGTGGAATTTTTAGTATGTTAGCAAGGAGTACTAAACAATAGTTGCTAAAAACAAGTTGGCACCGTTAAAAAAAAATTTTTGTTGTTTTACGGAGAAGTGCTGGTAAAAAATTCTCCAGAAGTGTCCGTTAATTTACGGAAGGCATCTAGCTCCACTTATGGAAACTCGCATATTTATGCGACTTCTTTAGGATGCAGGCGCAATAATGCGTTCGGTTATTTACTTAGTTTCTTCTCGCAGTTTTACATATGTTTAATTAATGAAACATAATGATGTAAAACTGTGTCACAAAATAATGTTTCCGTTAATTAAACTGACATTTCCGTAAAATTGCCCGTAAATTTACGGAAATTTTTAACAGTGCGGAATTAGTCAAAAACAAATAAAGGAAATAATAATAATAATAATAATAATAATAATAATAAACAACCAAAAATAAAAGCCGAAATACAAACTAATATGTAAAACTCAGGACATCACAATTAAGACAGCACAGACAATACTGGAACGAATACAAGAATGAACACAAGACAGGATAACAACGACGACGTCGCAGACAACACACTAGACGACACAACTATGAAGACACAGAAGAACACAGTAGGTTTCCAAAGGCCGACTTTTCACGACGTTTCGGGAGCCGACATCTGCTCCCGTCTTCAGGTGAAGTAAAACTGGAATAAATTGGACAGTATTTATAGCCTTCAGCTATGTTGCTATCGCGGCCAATGATAGTCGAGCTCGCTCATGATTGGCCGCGCACCTTTTAATGGGATTTACACTCTGTTCTAGTATCAGTGGAGTGGCAATTTCTCCAAGTATTCTGTGACTATTTTCCCACACATGTTCGGCCAGTTTGGATTTTTGTGAGTGAGTGAGAGATTTTGGTCAGCTCTTAACAGCGAGGTCTCAAGGCAGCCTACCTCATGCTCCAAAGGCGTTGCAGTGTGTTCGTAAACAGGGCTTCCTACGAAACTATTCCACGTACGAAGAGAAAACAAACTTCACACGAGCTTGGAACCTCGTTGTTAAGACGCCACGCTCATTAAAAAAAAGTTTATAAGCCCTCCAACATGGCTAAAAACGGCCTTTTCGGACTTCCGACCTTCAAAATGTACTAACTGGTTGAATGTGAAAATCAGATTGCAACTCGCACTGAACTTAGTTGCAGACTTTCCACCAATACAATTATATGGTCACTGCTTAATGTCCCATAGTAAAAACTGTTCGGCGGGAAGCTTGCACGCTAGTTCAGTGCTTGGCTCGTTGAGGCGACGTGGTATTTACTGCACGCTTCAAGGTCGACCTTACTGCTCCGTCGCTTTTGAGCCTCTCACGCGCGGGTGGGCGGCGCAGTTAGGAGCTGGTTTTTATGTTCTTTATATGCGTGGAAATGGGTCTGCCAGTTTCTCCTATGTATACACTTCCACACTCGCATGGTATTTGATAGACACAGTCCTGAGTTTGTAGTTTTTTAATTGCTGGTTTCACCGTTGTAATGATACTTTTTAATGTGGTCCTTGATTTGAAAGCAATCTGCATGTTGTACCTGTTGCCTAGTCGTCTTATTTTTTCTGAAAGGCCACGGACAAATGGGATCACTAATGTTCCTGCAGGTTTTTCAGTTGAGTTGTGTGGATTATCGAGATGACGTGTGGGTTTGTCACGTGTTATTTTGTTGTACTTATAGGGGCCGTTTGTTAGAAGTTCTTTTTCCAGGTGTTTGTGTTCAGAAGCTTGTGAATCTTTGTCGGAGCAAATCTTTTCGGCTCTGATAGTCTAGCTAAAGTGCGGATTATACCAGTTTTAGTTCTTGTCGAATGGTTGGAGTTAAAGTGGAGGTATTGGCCTGCATGTGCAGGTTTTCTGTATATTTTTGTGGAAATTATGTTGTCTTTCTTTGATAATAATACATCTAGGAATGAAAGACTCCCGTCAGTATCAATATCATACGTGAACTTAATCGATGGCCTGAGTGAATTGTGAAAATTAGCAAAATAATCCAGTTTGTCAGTTCCATGTTGCCAGATCAGAAAAGCGTCGTCAACATAACGTGGTGTGTCGGTTTTGCTTAGTGCCTCTTGCTCGAAATTCTTCATAGAGATATTGGCCATGAAGGGTGAACATGAGGAACCCATTGCCATGCCATCTAATTGTTTGTTAAAATCATCCTTGAATTGAAAATATTTTGTATTGACACAGAGTGTGATCAGTTCCAATATGGATGGAATAGGTATTATAGTTCTTTCAATCATAGTGCAGTAATTTTCCAGTTTTTCCGTTATAATAGTAAGTGTCACTGTTACAGGAACTTTTGTAAACAGGCTTTGGACATCAAAGCTGACAAAAGCGTCACTGAGTGATATTTCTAAGGATTCCGCAATGGATATGAAATATCACGAATCTTTAATGAAAGTAGGTGTCGTACCAGCGAGTGGTTCAACAATTTTTAGCAGAAACTTAGACAGGTTTTGGCATGGAGAGTTGCAGGAGCTGATTATAGGCCGTAATGGCATACCCGGTTTATGAATTTTTTGTAGGCCATAAATATGTGAGGTGGTTTGCTGCTGTGTGGTGTTAGTGCTCGCCTTGTTGTTTTCTGGTATGTAGTTCTGATTATTGTTTAACATCTGGTACACTTTTCGTTCAATACTGCCAGTCGGGTCTTTGTTTAGCTGTATGTACTTGTCCGATGTGATGAGGTCATTGATTTTACTTTCATAATCTGTTCTGTCTAGTACAACAGTGGCGCGGCCTATGTCTGCAGGAAGGATGACAATTTCAGCGTTGGATTTAAGTGTCTTAACAGCTGTGAGCTCGTCAGAAGCGATGTTGGGTTTCAGAGGTCCAGCTGATGTGACAGCTGTTCGCACCGACCACCGCAGTTCATACTGTTTGGCTACGGGCAGCTTGCCTACGACACTTTCTACTGATGAGACTACGCCCAAAACAGGAATATGGCGTGGTGTGATACTCTAACTCAGACCCATATCCAAAACTGATTTTTCGCTGCCTGAAAGAACTCTTTCTGCTACATTGATGTTTTCTATTGCTGGAAGATTTTTTACTTGTGCTAAATCTGTCAGTTTGGCCAGTTTTTGTATCTGGTTTTCATTGTGTTTTTGCGGCATTTTCTTGATCAGATTTGAGATAGACTTGTAAATGTTGTTGAAATATTTAGAGCTGAGCACTGACTGAATCTCTAGCTGAAGTTCTGATATTTCATTGTGTAGCTGAGACTTTTGGCAATGATGGTAAGCTATTCTTTCATTTAACAGGTTTTTGTTGGCTTTTGCTGTTATTTTGCGAGCCTGCTTGCTGTTGACTGGTCTCTTCATGGTGAGACCTTTAGGAATAACACCATTGCTTCGGAATTTACAGAGAAAAGTCAAGTTGTTAGAACATTTAGAGAGAAGAATAATTTTCTTTTCCAGTTTACGAACAGAAACGTGCATACCGGAGCCACACCGGTAATTGATAGTGTATTTGAATGTTTCTTGCAATGGGACAGAATGACGTAATATCGCAACGGCGTATGTCCACAATAATACAGTTTGTCATTATGTCCCATTGTAAGAAACATTCAAAGACATTACTTCATTCCTTCTGTATGGCATATAATTTAATTTTTGTAATAACATATCACTAAGGGTCTATATTTTAAACTGAAATTAAGATTTTCACACAACTTAAAATGTGAAGAACTAATAAAACCAATACAAAATAAATGATTTTAATTATATATTTATAAAGAATATAAGTACTAACTTAGTTTCTACTTGCTCTTTCAGATAATTTTGAACTATCCCCCTTACACAATAAAACCTGGTGGTTCATAACTTTAATTACACTTATAAGTAACTGGAGGACAGTATCTAATTGCATACTACAATTTGCAGTCCTAGTAAACAGTCTTTTTGCTACCTTTATGAACGCAGAGTTTGCAGGAGTAGTGGTTTTCAGTTAATTTTGTAGATTTAATTATGACATAAGATATAAATTATGTTTTTTAAATTATGCATTACATTTGACAAATATTCATTAGTAGTTGATAAATACATATTATTGAGTTGCAGCTATTGTAGCAAGAATTGTTAGATTGGTAAAAATATTGTTGTCTTAAATGGAATTTTGTTATTAAATGGACAATTCACATATGTATGAACACTTTCACTCTTGACAATACAGTATTATCAAACCAGTATTTTTTTTTAAAATCGAATCCATAAACACGGGATACGAAGTACATAGAATATATTTTACACAACAATAATTGTAAGAAACAAACTTTGCAGGTATTACCAAACATAAACAACATAAATAACATTAAAGATAATACATAACATTTAGACAAAACAATTTTGGATTGACAACACATTAGATTTATTGGAAATACATGAGAGTTACATTACGCACATACCTCAGTTTTCATTCATATCTAAAAATTCTAATGAACAGATACAGCACAATCTTAATGGTTGAGCATAAGGAACCTTTAGCAACATGTCATTATTAAGTTCAAATATTCAAGGTACTTAATAAGCGAATAGGAAGCGTGAGTACAGGAAACATTTGGATTTTAAGCTACTGGTTTAATTGATATTTCAACACTCTGAAATGTCTTCTTAGTGGTGTTTCCCTTAACCTTTGTTAATTTGGCTCATTTGTCAACTCACCTCTCCATGTTAACTACTGGAAAAAACACGAAATTTTGTCTTGACGCTTTAGGAAGTTCGTGGACTTAAATTGCTGCTTACCGAGACCATATAGCTTCTCAACAGCTGTGCTTCTCCAGTTCTGCACCTCTCTCAAACTTCAAAGAAAAAAAAACACATATACATACACACATTCATATATATGTATATATACACATACGTACACACTCATATATATATATATATATATATATATATATATATATATATATATATATATATATA